>JAGKTI010003714.1:0-16364 GCA_018397915.1 Birgus latro
GACGTCCCGTGGGGATTAACCCAAGAGGGAAGGGTAGATGAGTTTTATTAAATTATTGCACAAAGTTATCAGTGACTTGAAATCAGATAGCCTACCCGACGTAATATTGCCGAGAGATAATTATACCTCCTGTAAAGTAAATACCTTATATTTATACTCTTTTAGGGGGACATCATATGTTAGGCGCGCAGTACTGTACGTAGTGGGACGTGAGCAGTAAAGGATGAGGATATTCACTGGCTCATGTGTGGTGCATCCTTGAATGACACCCCGGGGATGGAAGGTGGATTGCAAAATGCAAGTAAGAGTTGAGAGGATGGATGGGACTTGAATGTATCATAACTGTGATGAGGAGTAGACTGAGATGATTTTAGGCATGTGGAAAGGTTGGACGACAACAACTGAGTGCGGAGGGTAAGAGATGTGAACGTTGAGGGTACGGCAACAAGAGGCAATCCAAAAATGACCTTAGACGAGGTCATAAAGTGTGAATTCAGGGATATGGGACTGAACAGGGGGGCTGCCAGACACTGAGCAGCATGGAACCGCCCTCATGTGACGAAGGCTGACACACGCATGCATGTTGAAGCATTTATAAACAAAACTAAATGAAACTCACTCTACGTCTGCAGCTTCTTTCTCCTAACCACAACACTCTCATGCACTTTTCTGATAAAACAGCTCATTCCTATGGATGTGTTAAGCTGAAGTCAGTTTCTGTTTTCAATTCAGGTGATTTTAAAGCAAAATTAAATATTACAAATATTGCCAAGGGAATGCAAAATGGTCTCCACAGAACTAGCCTACAGCATACAGATTTGACATACCGGTACAGTACTTTGTTCAGTCGTTGATGATTAATAAACATACAAGAACAAATTTGTCTGATGGCATTTGAGGACCCCGTAAAGCCTAAAAGGCCTAGAGAAAAGTAAACAAATATCGGTATACTGATAAACAAAAAAGGTCTCCAGGGGTATTTGTCCAAGGTACAATTAGCCTTTAAGCGAACTGTTTAGGAAATAAAGAAATGGTACCAAAACTGAAGTCTCCGAAAAAAAAAAAAATGAGCAATTACGGTACAGAATATCTTGACACTTTGGTGTGGAAACCTAACCGTTTACTAAATACAGTAGGTACAAATACTCTCTTGATACAGGGAATATAAGATGATAAGGTAATGTTTAGATGGCCATAACACCAGATTTCTCTGAAACAATACTAGCAATAAATTTGTTTCAAGGTTCATATTCAACTTTCTTCAGTGATATTTCTTCCACAAATAAATGAGATATTGTGGGGTTTAATTTGTCTGTAGTGGCGGTTTGTTTGGTCATGTTTTGTCCATTAGGGGGATGTAGATGTCTTCCGGTGATGCATTATAATCACCGATGGCTTGTGTTAAATCGAGGCCTACAACAGGGAACTGGTTTCAATAGGCTCGAATTACACAGGTCTAGGATGGATTAATTGGCGTTTGAGTGGGTTAATGCCTGTTTGTTTCCCCCCATTAAAGAAAAATAGCTAGATTGGAAAACACTAGTTTCTGAGGTAAGGTCTGTTGGTCAAATGTTTGAAAACAAGTGATTTAAAGTTAGCTGGGTAAGATTCTAAAAAAAAACACAGTGGAAAACAATTACATCTTCACAATCCAGTGATATGGCTTTGTAAACATTTACCGAAAACAAACTAGAAATATTCAACCACTGAACTAGAATTACAAATTGCCACTTCCTAATCGAATTCTAAAAATGGATTTGATCTAACATGCTAGACAAGGGTGTACAAACTGAGCTATAATGTATACTCACCAAAACCAGGTATCTCTGCAATTCTTCTGCTCTTTCGTTCAACCAGTAAATTGCACATCCACTGAGCTAATGACGCACAGTATCATAAACATTTTAGATATCCCATTGTGGTACTCCTGCTCTTTCGTTCAACCAATAAAAACACATGCCCCTGAGCTAATAACACGCAATAATATTATAAACGGAATTCTGTTCAGTGCCCGTACGTCCGCTGAGCTCTTGGTGCGCACCTTGCGGCAGGCAGACGACTGGGACGCGGGAACTCAAAACTGGAACTGTCCTGAATTTCATGTACCGTATGGATCAAATCTGTCATCAGTCTCGTATAACCTCATCATATGACCTCTACTATTTAGGCAGTAACAAAAATAATCCCCAAACCCACAGCTGAGACAGGGCTTACGCTACTGAGCTGAGGCCACCAAGAAGGCCTGTTCGTTTGTCAGTGACATCAGCAAGTCTAGTACTACCGCGTCCCAATAGCCTGCTCTCTCTCTCTCAGGATATGAACTAAAAGTAGAAAATGGGTACATAAATTTTATTTAATACTTAGCCTATACAATGAATAGCTACTGCATGGTTGACTATGTATGGCCACCATCGGAAGAGTCATTGGGAAACACATTTGCCAGAATATGCAAATGTCCATTGCAAAATTCCTCTGGTTTGCAGAATGAGGGAAAAATCATGTTTGTGAATTGGATATTTGTAGTAATTTCGTTTGGATACAACGAAGAGCCTCTACTAAAGTGATGATATGAATATAGGCTAGTTGCTTTCTGGTAGTTCATGTTCACTATCTGTACGGGTTTGTAACTCCTTACAAGTTATTTCATTTTCTTTGAAACTTCATGTTATGCAACGTTTTCAAAGTTCAACTACTTGTCCCTTGATTACGTGCGACTAATGTGGGGTTCTTTTCTAGACCGGGTCTAGTGCATACAGCTAGAGGAGCCTTACATGTATTTTACCTTATATTCACACAACACCGAACACAATAGGAATATAATATTTACACAATACACTATGCAGATTTCAGTCACTATCAGGACAGGAGGACTCTGGCTGGGGCTACTGAAGTCTTGGGCTGCTTACAGGTGTCGGACAGGTGTGCCTTCTCCTAGGAGGCATGGGACCACTCCCAGGGGCCGAGTCGTCCAGAGTGGGCTGTTGGGCAGCGTGGAGAGGGGCCCTTCCCTAGTGGGGCCTCAGTGGGGAGTTCGGTCCTCGGGACTGAGACCGAATAAGGTGAGTAGGCACGCTTGCTTCCACTCTTGAAGATGGGTCGCTGTCCAATGGGACTGGGGAGGTCACGCCCTGGGGTCCTGGGGACGCCCCTGGGAGTTCGAGGGCTACGGTCTCGCTCAGGCCGGGTCGCCGTCAGGTGCTGCCTGTGGCATCCCTTCCTCCGGGAGTCCAACAGTGAGGGGTGTAGCCAGAGCGTTGGCTGCAAGGCACGGATCCCCAGACTCACGCTGGGCCTCGCCAGACCTCCTCCAGTGGCAACTCCTGGGAACTGCATCTGTGGGGAGAGAGAGAGGGGTGTCTCACTCGGCCTCTGGAGGGGTGAGGCAAGCAAGGGACGTCCTCCGTGGGCCGTGGGGGAAGTCACATGGGTAGGGGACAAGGCATGGACAGTGGCTGTTCCCTCCCTACCGCGGGCGGTGGCCATCGTTGAGGCTCTTCTAGCCCCTGGGACAGCCCATGAAGAACGGATGGTGGCTGTCTCCTTCCTGCCGTTGCAGGCGGTGGCCGTCACCATGGTCCCAGTGGAGGCTCCTCCTTGGGGGCTTCACAGGGGATAGGGGGTGAGGGATGGGCGGTGGCCGTTCCCTCCCTGACGCTGACGGTGGCTGTCGCTGAGGTCCCTAGGACAGCTGGCGAAGAGCAAGAGGTGGCCATCTCTTTCCCACCGGTGCGGACAGTGGCTGTTACCGAGGTCCTGCTCCCCGAGTGACTGCAGACGAAGAGTGGGTAATGGCTGTCTTTGCCCGCCGGTGCGGACGGTGGCTGTCACTGAGGTCCAGCTCCCAAGAGTGACTGCAGGCGAAGAGCGGGCGGTGGCCGTCTCATCCCAGGTGTGTCGGTGGCTGTCACCTGGTACTGCAGGGGTGGGTGGGGGAGGGGTTTGCGGCTGTAGAGTGGTCGGTGGCCGTCTCTTTCCTGGTGCGGGCAGTGGCTGTCACCACGGTGCTGTCTGGGGCTGTAGTAGTACAGGCCCCACCCTGATCCTGGCGAGTGCTGGCCCGGATGGAGAGTAACCTGCTGGGGCTGCGTGGTTGGAGTTGGCTTGACTGAGGGTAAGAGGGGCGCAAGGTAGTGGGAGATGGAGGCTTGTCTAGCCCTGTGCACCTCCCTGTTGTCTCTTTCTGGGGTGGGTGTCGCCTCCCCGTTGTCCCTCCATCGGGTGGGTGTTGCGCCATCCCTTCCGTGGTGTCCCGTCAGGGTGGGCATTTCACTTCATAACAGCAATAACCAGGTGTGTAGGCTACAACAGGAAGAATGTCTTGACACTCAATGATATCGTCATTTGTCACTTCTACGTTGATTCAATGATGATTTAACTTATGTCATTTTTCATATCATCCTAGTTAGTCTCCTCACATTTCTTTAGATCAATATTTTTATTATGATGTGGTAGTTTCAGCTGCAATACAAACATCATTCTGAGTGGCTGAAGGTGTGTGGCAAGACCCACCACCTTCTTTTGTTGTATAAGCACTCTGTAACTTTTACAGCAATAAATATTTCATTTGAGTTCAGTTCTGAGCTTCTTCTCACCCTCAAACACCTGACGTATTGATATATTATATTGACCATCTGCAAGCTGGCGGTATTGGAAACCTTGATTCCAAATGATCTGCCTCAGATTTTCCCAATAGTATGTGACCTATGTCATTTTCAGTTCATTTATGCATAGTGTTACACTCAAATCAGAATCAAAACATTTACCACTAATTCATGCATCAAAATAGGACATGTACAGAAAATGGCGACTTTTAATAATCTATACATTTACTTATGTAATTGCAAGAAATGAAGACTGATTATTATTAGGCAAAGTAACTAAATCATTTTAGTATTGTATACTTTTATGTGAGTGTGATACTGTTATGGAAGAAAACATCAGGAAGGCAGACTAGTATAAATTATAGCTAAGGAAATATCAATCAAGATGATTATATTAATTCATCTTCCTATATAGATCAATGCATATCATTGCAATTTTTAAAAGCTAATTATTCATTATACTGTACTGAAGTACAGTATAGGCAAAATTAATTCTGCATTTTAAGGATCAACTATATAAATTACATAAAAGGGCTGGGGGCTTGGGATAGTCACTGCCGGGACTGGGGCTGGGGCTTCGGGTGGCTGCTACTGGGGCCATAGCTGGGGCAGTTGCTGGGGCCTGGGACAGCCACTGCTAGGGCCAGGGTGAGGGGCTTGGGACAGCCGCTGCTGGGGCCGGGACTGGGGGCTTGGGACAGCCACTGCTAAGGCTGGGGCTGGGGGCTTGGGACAGCCGCTGCCAGGGCCAGGGCTAGGGGCTTGGGACAGCCGCTGCTGGGGCTGTGGCTTGGGCAGGCTGCTGCTGGGGCTGTGGCTTGGGCAGGCTGCTGCTGGGGCCATAGCTGGGGCCTGTGACAGTCACTGCTAGGGGTGAGGCTGGAGGCTTGGAACAGCCGCTGCTGGGGCCGGGGCTGGGGTCTGGGACAGCCGCTGCTAGGACCAGGGCTGGGGGCTTGTGACAGCCACTGCCAGGGCCGGGGCTGGGGCGTGGGGCTGGGGCGTGGGGCAGCCGCTGCTAGGGGCCGTTGCTGGGGCCTGTGGCAGCTGCTGCTAGGGCCGGGGCTGAGGGTTTGGGATAGCCACTGCTGGGGATGGAGCTGGGATGGCTGTTACTGGGGCCATGGCTAGGGCTTGGACAGTTGTTACTGGGGCCATGGCTGGGTCCAGGGGTGCATGGCAGCTGGGGCCTGGGGCAGCCACTACAGGGACAGGTTGGGGCCAGGGCTGCATGGCAGCTGAGGTCTGGGGCGGCTGCTACAGAGACAGCTTCCCACCAGCGCCATTTAAGATGCCAAAGCGCATAAGATAGATATACAATGTATACTCGCGCGTAGAGGGGTTTCCACTGGGGTTGGATGTTGGTTGCACTGGGGAATGTGTTAAGAGACACACTGGGGGTCATGGTGGGAACACACGAGAGAGAACACTGCGTGACAGTCAAGGAAACACAGGTTGGTATCAATGTTGGGGTTAGATGCCGTGAGGCGGCCTTCTATAACTGTTGTAATTAATTTTTTTTAGCATGAACAAACTTCAGATAATTGTGGATTTTTCTAATCCTATCTATCTGTCTATTGCCAGACACCATAATCCCATAAGGGGTGGCCATTTGACTTTGAGTTATTTATTTTATGGGGAAGGGCACTAACCCTCCACCAACCCACTTGTTGACACGTAGGGAGCACGTATGGTTTGGTTATATGGTTACCACCCAGCATTGTAAATGGTTTCTTGGCTTACAGGAAACCATTTGGCTTGTCACTCAATGTAAAGCCACCTGTAAAGGAAAGAAAAGTAGTAAGAAGTGACAGGAAAGATGGGAGAAATGGGAAGAGAGGAGGGCAGGCACAGAAAAAGAATGATAAAGACTAAGGAAGAAGTAGGCAGCACTTCTGTACTGAATTAACACCAACTATTTTTTGTATGGCGGGTATGCCGTGCTGTGCAGACTATCTATCTATTGCCAGACACCTCAATCCCGCACGGGGTGGCCACAAACAAATCGCCTCCATGTCACTGTGTCCCCTGCCATTTCACTACCACGCTCCCAACTCACACACCCCTCTCTCATATACCTCTCCACTCCATCCCTCCATCTCATCCTCGGCCTCCCCCTCCCTCTCGCCCCCTCCACCTCACTCACATACACTCTTCTCGTCAGTCTTTCACTCTCCATCCTCTCCACATGCCCAAACCACCTTAACGTGTTTCTCCTAACGCTTCCCATCACATCCTCAACCACACCACAACGCTCCTTCACTTCCTCATTTGTTAGTCTGTCTCTCCATGTGACTCCACATGCTCCTCTCAAATAACTCATTTCCACTGCTCTCACTCTTGACTTCTGTCCTTCCAACAGGGTCCAAGCTTCACTTCCATATGTTAGAGTTGGTATCACAATACTGTCATGTAACAACTTTTTCACTTCCATGCTCACCTCCCTGTTTCTTATCACTGCTTTCAACGAACCAGCAACCTTCCTTCCCTGCTGCACCCTTTCGAGCACTTCACCCTCCAGACTTCCATCGTTACTCATCACACTGCCCAGGTACTTAAATTCACTCATATTCTCCATATCTTTCCCATCCAATCTCACTGTACATTCACTGGCTTCACTTCTCTCGAAGACCATCACTTTACTCTTCCCTACATTCACCTTCAGATTCTGTTTCTTGCACACACTCCCAAACTCATCTACCAAGCCTTGCAGCTCCCCTTCGTCTTCGCTCAACAACACAGTATCATCTGCAAACAACAGTACAGGGAGTTTCCAAACACTGCCCTCTCACTAGGGCCGCTCCAACATCCACTGCCCGACCTTGTATCTCTTTTATAACCCCATCCACGTACAGATTGAACAACCATGGAGACACGACACATCCTTGTTTCAATCCAACCTTCAAATGGACGATTTATAAAATTGATGTGTCTCGTAGAAGACGTCCGCATTTGCTGCAAACTGCTATTGAGTTGATGAGAGTTGATTCTGGTGATAGGGTAGCCAGCTGTAGGCGGAATTCAGGCAGCATGAACTGTAAAAGGCGATGACAATGGAGGTCGTCGGACAGCGTAACACCTGCCGTTGCTAGAGTTGTTTGAATGTGCACCAGAGGGCTGAAGGTCACTGGTCCAGTGGTTGCTTGGATGTGTGTGAACCACGTGTTAATGTCATGTAAATTGTGGGAAGTCCTTGCTGTATAGTGGATTCCGTTGTGAGCACACTCCGGAGGTCACCAATGTAGTGATTTTTATGGGTGTTAATCGCTGTCATGTTGCTGATGTGTCAGACATGTGGTGAGTTACCTGTGTAGCATTTAGGTTATGTGGGAGCTGTTTTGCTTAAGTTCAGCACTCTAGCATGTTAGGGTTCGCTGTTTTTATAAATGTTCGATACTCATAATGGGGGTTGACAGTAATCACAAGATGTATTAACAAGTCACTGTAGGGAACCAATGGTGTGTCCTTGCAGAAAACACTCGTATCATACAGTCAGAAGTTAACCAAACGGCTACGAACCCTGGAGATCCTTATCACACAGTAGTAAGGGAACAGATAAACAAATCTTCAAACATACATATAATTAATCAGCTATATACATAAAGACACATACACAGGTGACAGCTTAAATCCTTATAAACCCTGTTTAACACCACCAATTATGCTTCACCTGTCCTTCATACCACCACTCAAATGCCCTCTTGTCGCAATACACACGGACTATTCCATAAATCACATTGACGTTGAAGTTAAAGTTGAAGTTGGCACCCCATATTCCTCTTGCGACACAGTCCCACACTGCTATGGCACTTACTCGAACCCACAGTGGCACTCAGCACACCCACAGTCCGTCACTCACTCTGCTCACAAGAATTCCTGCAATTCATTTGTCTTTGCTAATTTACAAACCTGAAGAGTACTTCCCACTCACAATGAAGAATAATGCCTAAACTAATTACCCCTTAAATAAACACAACATAATCGATTTAAAGTACTAACAGTTCCCTCAAAAACATTTAGTACAATTTCACCAATTTATAATGATAAACGAGTGCAATCTCCCAAGCAAACATATGGACGTGTTCACGTTATATATAGTCTCACTCCTGATTATATAAATATGCACACTTGGAACTTCTGGTAATCACAGTAAACACTCACATACCTTTTGTGATACATGAGCTAGTCATGGGTTCCGGACATATGAGCAATATCCATCCTCTCTCGTCCAGTGAGCCACACTGCCTCAGCCCCAAGCTACAGCACGACTGATTCCCAAACCTGCTCACTGATAACTCTGCTATGAATTCCTCAAACTACCAAAACAAACCCTTAACCCGCCGAGTCCCACCGACTTACGATGCACGTCGCTACTTTTTTCCGCGGACAGACCCAACGACGTGCATCGTATGTCACTTAATTGCAAGGCCCATTGTGTGCACATTTTTCAACATTCGCCGGTGATTTTTAGTAGGCATATGTGGGTGGCCTTCCTCTACCTGCTGTCAAGCGGGGATACTGTCTGGCCCAACTTAACCCCCCCTTCCCCCCACACTGGGCAATTCACCTGTTAGCTGTAACCTGGCCAGTAAAGGTATGTTGCCCCACGGTCTCTCTAATGATGAAATTCACGGTGAAAGTGATTCCTGAGGTGGAGGACATAGAAACAAAGAAGCTAGAGGTAGAAACAAACAGAAGTGGTGAGGCAGTAACGTCGTAAAGGAATCTGCCATATACTGGGGTTTTGGGTGAGTGAACAATGTTTATAAGCACCTATATTATTGTGTGAAAATCAATATAGACTTGTACTACACATAAATTCGTACCAAATAAATGAAATAAATACATAATTTAGAGTAGCTTGAATTAGTTAACCCTTCCATAGTTCGTTTTCTTTAGCCAGGTACCCTGAAAAAGGAAAACGTAAGGTTGAGTGACACCTGTATCAACAGGTCTAACCTCAGGATCGCGATTTCTCTATGAATTTTCGATGCTTCTCACCAAAAGCGAAAGTTTCTGCCAAAAAACAAAAAACTGAAAATTGGTCGGGACCTGGGGGTAGGCTGGGCAAAAAAACGGTGGGACTGGACGGGTTAACTACCGAGCAAATCGTACACATTTTACACTGTGTGGAGTTCTGTCATGACAGTCACCAACACTGTATAAAAAACATTCACAAATAGTTCACAGGGGAGAATTACAGAATATTTGTGCTGGAAGGGAGGAGTATTTTGGGGGAGTCAGTATGTGTAGGTGCATTAATGATAGCACATGGTGTGTGTGTATGTGTATGTGTTCCTGGCCCAGCAGCCACGAGCGTGGGGCCTGGCTGTAGGCGAGAGGCCCGTGTGTTGTCGGGGTCAGGAGTGGACTGGGGGTCCCACGGGGATGCCTCAAGCACTTCATGCACCTGCTACCCACGCCAAGCCTTGGTGGCAGAGTTGCCAGGTTGGCGGATTTCCCGCCAGATTGGGCGGTATGTAATTGAGGTTGGCGGGTAAAATTTTACATTGGCGGTTGGGCGTTTTTTTTTTAGGCAGGTTTATAACTTAACTGGAGGGTTTTCGGCGGCTTCAGCTAGAGAGAGCATTTGTTAAATTAACCTTACTGTATCTCTCATCTCTTAGCAAAAACGAGGGTGACCGGGGAGGTCAGGAGGGCAGGTGGTGGGTGGAACTGACCAAACCATTAGCACCCAGCCCAGCCCTCCCTTGGGATAACTCCCCTAATCCTCATTCAAACACAGGTCACAGGGCCTGGGAGACATGTACGCGGTGGTGGTAAAATAAGAGAGGCAGCATTTCAGTTTCAGTCAGGAAGCAGTGAAGGGAGGTTTGCTGGATAGTGGAATTGGGAAGACAATGGGTAAATATGCAAAGTATAACAGAAAATACAATAAAAGCTGGGAAAAAGAAAATGCATTGCGAGAATGGATTGTCAGTGTCCCACACAGGTGATGAAATGAAGGCATTTTGCAAATGTTGTAAAACAATCTTGAAAGACCACCATGCAGATTTGAAAAATCACTGTGCAACATAAAAGTACAAGAAAAATGTTCTTCCCTTTTCCGCCACAAGAACACTTTTGATGCAGGGATCACATAAGTGAAAGAAGACAAAGGTGAAAATTGCGGAGCTCAAATTATCTGCACATATTGCCCGTCCCTCAAGCGTAAGTACAATTGATCACCTGGGTGAGGCAGTGAAAATTATTTCAGCAAAGGACACTTCTATTCATAGAACAAAGTGCACTTTTCTGATAAATAACGTGCTTGGGCCATCAGTGTTAGAGGAACTGCTTGTTTCTTATATTCATATGTTCTTATCCCTTAATATGTGAAAAAGGTTGATAATTCATTAGCATTAATTTAATGTTAAATAGTTATTTCCTCATTCATTTAATATATGACTAAGGTGCTGCTAATGTATGAAGGTTGTATAAAATATAAATATTTTTCATGTCATTTGTTGCTCATCTGTAAACCTAATATTATTAATCTGTGATTACTGTTAAGGCAGTTTTTGGGCGGGTGAGAATGACGACATTTTGGCGGGATTGGGCGGGTTTTGGAGAGGAACTCGGCGGGTTGGCAGTTTCTGACCTGGCAACCCTGCTTGGTGGCGTGTGCCTAGGAGGGCAAGATGGTGACTGGGCTAGGCACGTCTCCACTCTCATAGCATCGTTTGGTGGTCTTACAATTGGCTACAGCATGTACGAAGCTCACAGCGTACCTTCGCAGTTCTAGCAGGGAACTAGGGTCAAACAAGCTTGCCTCCCAGAGTGTCGTGTGCAGAGTGTGATGGCAGTGTGGTGACCATCTATGGAAGTTGTGTGGTGCACCATATGTGACCTACATGCTAAAGTCTGCAGAAGTGTTTCGCCTCCAGCTCGCCAACTCACCTTGACAGTCTCTTATTTTGCATAAATATTTATTTGAAATTAAAATGAATACTGTATTTGCTGGCAGATTTTAACACATTTATCAATGTGTTGGTAATTGTCTGTACTTATTATCCAATATAAAATTTTTAGAATTTCCAGGGACAGGTTTGGGCTATATTTAGCGCAGTAGTGCGATCTCTGGGCTATTTTTTGGTGTGGAATAAATTCTGACATTTATGTAGATGTTCTTTGTACTTTTTAGAGAGTTTATGTTACAAAAACTGTGCTTAGAGCAGGTAAAGAGAGCACTCTTGGTGTTGATGGTGAGACTGGTGGAGAAGAAACTCAAAAATTGTTCTTTGGAGTCTCCAGAGCCTTATCTCAAGACATCTCATGTCCTCTCTCTCAGAAAATATGCTACATGTTGATGCATCCTTCAATATTTGTTGCAATTTATTTGATCCTCAAACACACTTTAATCTACGCTGCACTATTTTTTTTCCCGGTGGCTATCACTGCAGTAATGGCACTTTCATTTCAACATTTACAAATTGCTCTCAAACATCTTCAGCCAAATCTGACAAGCACAGGAGGCCAGTGAATGTGTGTATGTGTGTGTGTGTGTGTGTGTGAGAAACCCATCCCTTACTGGTTAGCATCACCCGGCGGTAGAGTACGGACATACACTCACTTCGAAGCACATTACTCGAGGTTTAGTGTGTATATATACTAATGAGTATTTAAAAATCGCACTTGGTCATCAGTCCTCAGGAACTCATAGAAAATGACAGGTAACCTTATAACCAGGTTTTTGGCCAGGTTAAGTGTCCCCCAGATTCCCGTCTAAAATCACTTAATCGTGGCAAATGGTTCTGAGAGCCTCGGAAGGCCCAATACCTGCCCAGGGCCCCAACCAAACGTACAGATTCGCATGGCCATGTGGAATGAGGGGAGCAAAGGGATGGAAGTGGTGAATGTGTTCAAGAGTGCAAGACGTGCTGTGACGGCACTGTGTGAAACAAAGATGAAAGGGTGTGAAGTGGAGGAGCGGGAGGGTGTGAAATGTGTTAGATCGAGCATGAATGGGCGAGGAAGATGCAAGGAAGGAGTTTCTTTGTGATGAATGAAGTGTGGTAGAGTGGAATGAGAGATCACAAATATGTCAGCTCGAGATGCATGTATGTCAAGTGAAGGTTGAGGTGAAAGTGGCTGTGAACATAGCGTATGGACCGTGTGATGAGAGGAGTGATAGAGAGAAAGACAGGTTTTGGGATGAGCTGGATGAAGCAGTGGGAGAAATGCCTAGGAGCTATAAAGGATCATAATGGGCAATATGAATGGAAGAGTAGGCACTGGTCCTGAGGATGACATAATGGGTTGTAATGGAGTACCAAAGGAAAATGATAATGGGAAACAACTGAAGGATATGTGTCAGGAAAGGAGGTTGTGCATTTGTAAATTGTATTTCATATACAAAGATGCACATAAATATACATGGTACAGAGGGAATGGGGATCATGTTGAAAGGAGCCTGATTGATTACATGCTTGTAGAGAGGTCGATGCTGGGAATGGTTGCCAATTTGAGGGCCGTAAGAGGACGATGTGGAGGTCTGTCAGGTTGTATAACTGGTATGCAAGATCAAGCTGAGAGGAGTGAGGTGGACCAGGAGAGAGAGAACAGTCAGGGAGAAAGACTGAAAGTTGAGATGCTGAGGATCCAAGAAATGGCAGATGAATACAAGACCAAAGTAGCAGAGGAGTTAGAATCAGCAAACTGGAATGAAATGGATCTGGACAGCCTGTAGAATGCATTTAGGGATTGTTTAGTTAGGAATGCTAAAGTGGTGTGTGGTGTGGCAAAAGTAACAACAAATGGTGGGATGAAGAGGTTAAGAGAGCAGTGAAGGAAAAGAGGAAGAAGTGGCTAGAGTGGTTACAAGACAGAGGTTCAGCTGAAATCAGTACTGAATATACTGACAGCAAGAAGCACATAAAGAGACTAGTGAAGAGGAAAAAGGAGGAGGAAAATGATGATCTTGGAAGAAAAATGAATGCAATTTACTCTGAAAATAGAAAGTTTAATTCTAGAAAGAGGTGTGGAAATCTAGAAGTGAAAGCAGAAAGAAATGTGAAGGTGTGAAGGATACAGGTAGTAGATTATTAACCCATGGAGATAAAGTAAGGACCAGATGGAAAGAATATTATGAAAGCCTGATGAATGGGAATAGTGAGAGAGCAGAGTTACTGTAAACATGACTGGTTTTGGGGGTATGCAGAGAAGGAATGGAGTGCCAGGAAACGTTACACTCACAGAGGTGAAGAACGATGTGAAACAACTAAAAAATGGGAAAGCAGCTGGAGTTCATGTAGTGGAGACAGCAGAATGAAGTGCTTGTTGGAGATATGTAAGAAGGCATGGATGAGTAAAACTGTGCCAGCAGAGTGGAAAAAGGCTGGGGTTGTACCCCTGCACAAAAATAAAGGTTGGCGAAATGAGTGCAAGAATTATCGTGGCATAAGTTTACTGAGTGTGGTAAGGAAAGTATATGGAAGAATTATCAGAAAGAAAGATAGACAGATATCAGAAGGCCTAGTGAGTGATGAACAGGGTGGCTTTAGGAGTGGCAGAGGATGTGTGGATCAAATATCTGCAATAAGACAGATAGTGAAGAAGGCGGGCGAGAAGGACTATAAGGTGTTTTTAGTATTCATGGATCTGGAAAAAGCATACAAGGCAGACAAAGAAGGATTGAGGAAGGTTTTGCACATGTACGGTATAGATGGTAAGCTACTAGGTGCTGTCAAGAGTATTTATGATGGTAGTGAAGCATGTGTAAGGGTAAATGGGCATCTAAGTGAATGGTTCACGATCAGTGTGGGCATGTGAAAAAGTTGTGTGATGTCCCAATGGTTGTTCAATATATGTATATGTATATTTATAGAGAGGGTGATGAAAAAAGTAAAAACATGAGTAATGGAGAGGGGGATGGCATTGGTAATGAATGGTGATGGATGGAATATCTCAAATTTGCTGAATGCTGATGATGCAGTACTACTTGCTAATACTGGACAAAAACTTGGTAGACTAGTGCATAGTTTTGCTGATGTCTGTGAGTGTCATGCCTTGAGAGTAAATGTAGAAAAGAGTAAAGGCATGGTAACTGAGAGAGAAGGTAACTCCCAGTGTGATGTTACAGTGAATGGAGAGAGACTAAAATTGATGAGAGAGTTCAAATACCTGGGTACAGTAACAGAAAAGAGAGGAAAATGTGCATAAGAAGTGGAAAGTAGAGTGACACAAGGAAGGAGAGTAGCTGGTGCAATGAAGGCCCTGATAAGAAACAGAGGCTTGAGTGTTGCAGCTGCACAATGCTTACATGAAGGAGCGTTAGTGCCAACTTTAACATATAGGAGTGTTAGTGCCAACTTTAACATACAGGAGTGTTAGTGCCAACTTTAACATATAGGAGTGTTAGTGCTAACTTTAACATATGGATGTGATTCTATGGTGTAGTATTAAAATGAAAAGAGTGAGAGCAGTGGAGATGGGACTGCTGAGGAATGTATGTGGAGTACAGAGAGTGGATAGGATACGAAATAATGTGATTCGTGTAAAATGTGGAGTGAGGAAGTCTGTCGACACCACAATGGAAGAGAGTGTACTGAGATGGTATGATCACGTGGAGAGAATGGATAACAAAAGAGTGGTGAAAAAAGTATATCTGAGCAAATTTGAAGGAGGCACGAGGCAAGGTAGGCCAAGTAGAAGGTGGAGGGATATGGTGGACAAGTGTGTGAGCAAGAGAGGTTTGGAAGTCAGTGAATCTAGGGTACTGGCAAGAGATCGAGCTGGCTGGATAAATATTGTGAGGAGAAGCGCATGATCATGGATGTGGGACCCCTTTTAACGTGAGCGCGTCTGGATTGACTATTGGATACATTTATGTGAAGCTACAGAACATGGTGAATGTTTTTGGCATATCAGATAGAGCCAGGATTCCAGGGGCTTGAATGGTGCGTGGCCCACTGGACTGGGCAAATTAGGGTTGTATAGACGTTGATACTCCTCACCCTGCCCTAGGGTGGAAAAGGAGGTCTGGATGATGATGATAGATATACAGTATGCGTGGAAAGTGTTGACGCCATCTTAAAAAACGAAAACATTCTTGTGGTTAGCAAGGAGAAACAAATAAATTAACACTCACCATTGAATTTAGTATTTACTGGCATTCTCCTTCACCTTTATTATCTTCTTAAGGCATCTGGGGAGACTGATGGCGTAGTTTTGCAGAACTGATGGACGCAAAGATGATGTGTCCATACTACGCAGCTGCCGCTTCATGTGCGTCCATAAATTCTCAATGGGATTGATATCTGGGCTGTTTCCGGGCCAATCTCGAATAAAGGGAACCTCACAGTCTGTTAGCCACTGTTTCACTGACTTTGCAACATGTGCAGGGGCAGAATCTTGCATAAATACTCTTGCCTTGGTTTTATCAAAAGAGTCACTTAAAACATCACATAAGAGCTCCAAATAATTGTTCTGGTTCACTTTTTCATTTGCAGGTAGAATTACCAACTCACCAACACCATAATATGTAAAGCAGCCCCAAGCCATGAGTGAGGCTGGGTATTTAACAAACTTGGAAGTGTACTTAGGATCCAGGGGGTCACTGCCTGGTTTGCAGTACACTCGTGATGAAGGGGTACCAGTGACAGTAAATGTTGACTCATCACTCCAAAGCACAGTTTTCCATTGCTCCTCACTCCAGGCAAGATATTTCTTACAAAAATTTACTCTCTTTTTCTTCTGAAGTGCAGTTAGCAGTGGTTTTTTACGAGCACAAAAACTCCTGTAGCCCAGATCGTCATGCAACAG
>JAGKTI010003714.1:22446-55312 GCA_018397915.1 Birgus latro
GGAAAAATATGGGGTTCCAAGAACCCAACCTCCTAGTTTACATACATGTATGCCACATTTTCAGACAAACTTGATTCACCACAAGATACTATAAATTTATTGTACTGTACAATACTGTACTTTGTCAGACATGGTTGTGGGAAAAAGTTAACAAACACTATGTTACGCCCTTCCCAACATCTCATGTCAAGAATGCCTTACAGTGTGGCCACACTTGCACAAAACATGTGATCAAGAAGACAAAACAAAACACCGGGTTACAGCCACTGCAATATCTGTGTCTGAACGTCGGATGGACCCCTGAGCCTTGTTTCCTCTTGTCGATCACATGTTTGGAGCGAGTGTGGCCGCACCTAACATGTGAGTAGCACACATAAGGCATTCCGATCATTCCATAACCAAAGTCATAGCAGTGTAACCCTTCCAATTCAGGGAGCAAAAAAAAAAAAAAAATAATAATAATAATAATAATAAATAAATAAATAAATAAAATAAAAATAAATAAATAAACTGAGTACTGTACAATCATCTGGGTATGGCAAGAATAGAAAAATAAGGGATGGTCCACATGTAACTCACCCATAACATTTTGCCTAGTGATTCCTTGTGTGTTGAGAGGACAGCTAAGTCAGTGTTATCATAGTTTACCTTGCATCATTTTTCCATTTCTTACTCCTACTGCCAAACCCACACCCACACCAACAGAATGAGCCATCTCCACAACACACGACACAATAACACAAGTTTCTATTGGAGTGCTACATTTGGACCTCCCTGTATATCACCAGATTGAAGGGGTTAAGCTGCTGCCCCCCCCCATGTGTGAATTCTCACACAAAGGACTGTATTCATGTTATTTAAGGAGACTCTCTACCAACTCATTTAAAATCTAATTTGCATATCATATGTTGTTACTGAATTGTTACATGTCATTTTAATATTGATACAGAGTGCATAAGTTACATAAAGGAACACTTATGAGCAATCTGCAGATATAAACTAATAAATTACACAAGGAGAATATTAATGAGCAATGTGCAGATATAAATTAAATATGGTGATGGAGAGCCTCTTTACATAATGGAAACAGGGGCTGAAGACAATGGTTTAGGATTTTTAGTGCAAACGTATGGTGGCATCTGTCTCATAATCAGAGGGATCTGGGTAACTGGTACTGGAGAAGACTTATATGAGTATTTGCTGTAGCTCTGAAGGCGCAACAAAGTGTAAGTGAGCTACCAAATGAAAATCAGTACTGTACTGCTAACATACACATGTATACAATAAACATGTCTTTTACTTTTACCAGCTACTTTACCACTGTGTAAAATATTTTTCATCGTCCACTCTTCTGTTAACCTCTGAAATATGAGACAGAATACACCCCAGTTTGCCTTACAAACATGACTTCACTGTCACAGACACTGGGGGGATTATGGGTAGGAGGATAAGCTTACATTGGGCTGCCTCACTAACCCTTACCACCCCAGCATAGTAGTCAGCTGCAGAAGCACATGAGATCTGTCCATAAAGATGCCAAACTTTTTACACAGTGCATGACCTAGCCGACACAGCGTGATCGTGATGGGACTGCTGTGTAGTGGCAACTTTGAACTTTAGTCTAACACAAGCTGCATCACACCACTTCACATAGCATCTGGCAGGTGAAAACAAGCAATACAAGGACAAGAAGTGCAAGTTTAAAATTACATCAAGACTGCCATAGCTTGCAACAAATCTTGTTTTCCCTGCTCTTTTTTGTTTTGGCACAACATAATTCCACAGTGCTCCACCGCAGTGTTGGTACCCATCTCCTTCCTCCCGCAGCACGGCACGCCCATTGTACTAGTATGGACATCACTGGCCTTAAAAACACAAGTTGGGCAACCTGATGCTCAACGGAGTGCGCAGCATGTCCCGTAGTATGGACTGGGCTCAACACTAACTGCATCACACCACGTCACTTAGTCATCGAGGTACATGTGCTTCAGTGAAAGAGTGTTTAATGCACTTGGCATTTTTTGTTCAATCTCTTCCACTGTCTGAAATGACCAACCTTTCAGGGTGGATTTCAACTCTGCAGGGGGGGGGGAAGCAGGGGCCAAATCTGGAGAGTAGGGTGGCAGGAGGATGACAGTTGTCTCGTGCTTCACCAAAAAGTCATGGATAAAGAGCGACGTGTGAGCAGGTGCTTCACCAAAAAGTCATGGATAAAGAGCGACGTGTGAGCAGGTGCACTGTCATGGTGTAGCACCCATGTTTTGTTTGTCAACATCTCAGACCTCTTCCTTTACACTCTCTTAAATGGTTCAGGAAGTCCAAGTAAAACTCTTTATTGACTATCTGGCCACGTGGAACAAACTCATAATGAATGATACCCTTCCAGTGAAAAAAGAAGCTCAACATCACCATCACATTTGAGCGACTCTGATGTATTTTTGGTCACAGCGACAGTGTTCCAACCCACTGCAACAACTGCTTTTTTGTTTCAACATTGTAGCCGTACACCCACGTTTCATCACCTGCTATAACATTTTTCAGAAAGTTTTCATCAGCAATCAAACAGTCAAACAACTCCTGACTGACGGTTACACAGTTCTCTTTTTGCTCATCTGTCAGCAGACACTGCACAAATTTTGTGGCGATATGATGCATCTTCAGTTTATTTGCTTAAATACCCGGTAGTATGGCACAAACTTTTACAGGTGCCTACTTCATCAGAAATGTTACGGACAGTCAGGTTATGGTTTTCACAGATCATGGCACACACTTCTTAGTGTGATCATTGCCTCAATGCGGAAGGCCACCAGATATGGGATCATTTGCGGTGGAAGTCATCCCAATTTGAACTGCTGGAACCACTTGTGACAATGCGTATGGCTCAAAAAGCTCCTCCCATAAGCCTGTTGCAACAGCTGAAAAGTCTCCAGAAATGTTTTTCCCAATCTGAAGCAGAATTTCACACACACACGTTGCTCTTCCGGATCCTTCACTGTTCAACTTGCCACAATCGTCAAATGCAATAAACACACGTTCACTCAAGCTGGTGCACCTCGATGTCTAAGTGATGTGGGGCGATGCAGTTAGCGTCAGACTAAAGCCCAAAGTCACTGCAAAACAACGCTCCCGTCACGATCACGCTACTACGGCTAGTTGGTGTGCTATTTAAAAATTTTGGTTTCTTTTTGGACAGAACTCATATGCACCTTGCAGAAAACAAAAATCCAACAAAATGAACACCACTGAAAAAAGTAGTAAGCTCAATGCAGCATCTGCTGGCTTAAAATGGCTCTACCTTCCTTCACTTCATTCGCTGAACATCATGGCTCATGACTGTATGTTAATTACTACTTTTATCCTGATGTACATAGCTGTTAAGAGGAAGATGCCACTGAGCAAAGTGACAGTGCTAGCAGCTGACCACTAAATGCTTAATTTTGTAAATCATCACCTCTATGCTTCTTATTTGGACCATAGTCATCTTCAATGTGTCGCTTTTCCTGATTCAGCGATCCACCATCTCTGCAAAACACAAAGTGTGAGCTCCATATTTGTTATGCAATGCAGTATGGTCATTCCCATTATTCAGGCATCCCTTTGTGTCCTCAAACCCATTAACTGCAGCTAGGAGACACAGTACTGTATCCCCATCACACTCCTCTGCACCCCTTGCAAAGTCACTGAACGACTGGTATTACGATTAGTTACACCTCACATCCCCCTAGCCCCAACACACCATGGTTTTAGGTCACTACACTCCACAACCACTCTTCTTACAGACCTTACACAGACAGTTTTTGATGGCATCAAATCAGCTAGGCCACCACATAGAACACTCGTACTCACACAAAACATTAGCAAAGCTTTTGATGCCATCCCCCACCACAACCTCACAAACAAAATATTCAACACAAACATGCACAATAACACAAAAAGAAGGCTGGTGAACTATTTAGCAGACAGATATGCACATGTAACAGATGCCAGTAAGTCATCAAATGTCAAAAACTTCACAAATGGCATCCCCCAAGGATCTGTTTTGTCCCCTACTCTCTTTAACCTACACATAAATGACATAACCACACCTCACACACCACAAATACACATAGCTTCCTATGCAGATGACATAACACTTGCATATACACACCAAAACGCAAACACAGCTGCACACATCCTCCAACCTTGCCTCAACATACCACATGAATGTTCACAACAAACAGACTCAAAATATCCCCTGCCAAATCTACAGTGATCCATCTCACAAACTGAACAGCAGAACACAGTCACATTTCACACCTCACTATAAACAACACTCCCCTACCACACACACACACACACACTATCTATCTATCTATATACCTAGGCTGCTTCCCCCAAGAAAAGGGAGGTAGCCGAGACAGGTCAACACACTACCAATTTACTCATCCACTCATACACATTCATTCGCATCTTAGCCCCAAAGGGGAGAAGGGACAGATCCTCACCGCACCACACCGAACGAGGGTCAACTACGCAGTGCAGTCAGTGACACCCGCAGCAGGGCCCGACAGCAAAGCTGGTTTACCCCTGCCACATCATAATGGATCCAGCCCCTTACCTGCACCTGACCTGATCAGCTGATCAGACAAAATGCAGGAGAATATCCCCTCAGGGCTGCGTCATCATTTATTCATTCACAATTTCTCTCCATTCATTTCCATCACGCACAGCCACTCTTCCTTGCTCAACAGACAACCCTCTCGCATCCAACGCTCTCTTCACACTGTCCATCCATCCTATTCGTGGTCTTCCTCTCAGCCTTACACCTCTCACATCAGATCTAGTTATCTTTTTCACCAATCGCTCATTATCCATTCTCTCCATATGCCCAAACCATCGCAACACCCTCTGTTCAACTCGATCAGCCATCTCCCGAACAATTCCAGTTCTCCTTCGCACTTCTTCATTCCTCACTCGATCCATACCCATCACTCCACACATACTCCTCAGACACCTCATCTCCATTACATTCAAACTTTTCCTTTCTGCTACACCCATATTCCATGTTTCAGCCCCATATAATGCAGTCGGTACCACAACACCCTCATACAGCCTTCTCTTATACATCCATTCTGAGTGAACGACATCCAAACACTTTTTTCATTCCTCCCAGCACCTTTCCAACTTCATTCATTCTAAACTTCACTTCTGCATCTATTCTTTCATCCGCAGCAACATGTGACCCTAAATACTTAAAATACTCAACCAACTCACCATTCAAAACTATATTCACCCTCCTACCATCTATCAACCTCATACACTTCATCACTTTACTCTTATTCTCATTTATTTTCAGTTTCCTCCTTTCACACACCCTTCCAAACTCCTCTACCAACTGTCTCAATCTCTCCTCTGAATCAGCCACCAGTGCAGTATCATCCGCAAACAGCAGCTGCTTCAGATTCCACTCTCTACCATCATTCACCACTCAGTCCTCCATCTAACACTCTTGCATTCACCTCCCTTACAACACCATCCATATAAATATTAAACAACCAAGGCGACATCACACATCACTGCCGCAGCCCCACTCTCACGGGAAACCAATCACTCACAGTATTTCCCACTCTTACACACGCTCTACTATTTACATGAAAACTTTTCACTCCTTTTAGTAACCTGCCATCAAGCCCATTCAATCTTAAAACATTCCACAAAGCCTCCCTATCAGTTCTATCATATGCTTTCTCTAAATCCATGAATGCCCAAAACACATCCTTACCTTTCGCTAAATACTTTTCACACACCTGTCTCACAGCACACACCTGATCCACACATCCCCTCCCTCTCCTAAAGCCACACTGCTCATCACCAATCACTCCCTCTGTACCCTCTCTAACTCTCTTAATTAACACTCTACCATACACCTTACCTACCACACTCAACAGACTTATACCTCTAAAGCTACTACATTCATACTTATCACCCTTACCTTTATACAATGGGACCACACAAGCACTTGCCCAGTCAACTGGCACCATAGCTTGCACAAAGCATGCATTCAACAATCTTACTAACCAGTCAACAATAGTCGCTCCACCACATTTCAGGCATTCCACAGCACACCCATCCATACCTGCAGCTTTCCCTGTTTTCATCTGCTTTACTGCCTCTTGCACTTCCTCCATCGTGATCAAGGATTCATTCAACTCTCCCAACACATCTATTCCTTGCACCCTTCCATCGGCCACAATCTCAGCCCCCTTTTCCTCCTCTACATTCAACAATCTTTCAAAGTACTCCGCCCATCTCATCCTTACTGCATCCATCTCAATTAACATCCTTCCATCCTCTGCTTTTACTCGCTCCTCCTTCCCAGACTCTCCCTTTCGCACCCTTTTCACTTCCTTCCAAAATATTTTTTTATTCTCCTGAAAATTCTCAAGTCATCCGCCTACGCCACCTCTCATCTGCTGCCACTTTAGCACCACGCACAACCCTTCTCGCCCTATTCCTCTTTTCCTTATACCTCTCATATGACACACACACATAATTTGTGAATACTGTGGAAATGGGAGAGGGTAGGGTTGAAGTGATAAATATGAAATTAGAAACTGGAGAGAATGGTAAGAGAGACATGGCAGTAGTATATGTTCCCCCTATGATAAGAGCATGAAATGACAATGAATACTAGGAGATGTTGTCAGACATGGTTAGTTATCTACAGAAAGTGATTGTGAAAAGCAACAATATAATTCTAATGGGTGATTTTAATTGTAAAGAGGTGAACTGGGAGGAATGGGACTCAGGAGGCAGCGAAGATTTGTGGGGCACTATATTGTTAAATATAGTAATGAAAAATGTAATGGCGCAGTGGGTCAAAGAAGAGACACGATTCCAAGGTGATGACACACCAGCAAGATTAGGTTTACTGCTAACCAAAGAACCTGACATAATTGAATCTTTGAAATATCTGTGTCCTATAGGAAAAAGTGATCATGTGGTTATTCAATTCCAGATGATAATAGGGAATGTGGTGTCAAGAGACGAGCTTTATAGGCTAGGAAGATATAACTTTGGGAAAGCAAACTTTGCAGAATCAAGAAAGTTTTTCAAAAACGCAGATTGGAGAATATTCAGAGAAACAAGAGAGATACAGAGGAAATGTGATATCTTTCTAGACCTCTATAATTTGGGAGTGGAAAAATATGTGCCAAGAGTAAGAGGGAAAGAAAACAGGAAAAAGGAGTGGTTTAATAGAAGGTGTATGACAGCAAAAAAAAGAGAGGGGCATGGCGTGGAACAAATGGAGAAAGAGAGGTAATAACAGAACAAAAGAAGAATATAAAAGAACTAGAAATTAATATACAAGGATACGTAGAGAGGAAGAAAGGAACTTTGAAAAAGGTATAATTGACAAATGTAAGGATGAACCCAAATAGTTTTATAGATTTGTCAATGGCAATTTGAAACAAAAGGAAGGAATCACCAAACTGAAAGCAGGAGGAGAGGTCTATAAAGATGTGGCAATGCAAGTCAAATAATGAACAAATGTTTCCAATCGGATTTCACTAATGAAAAGGAGTTTGTGGGAGGGGAAGAGTGATTAGAAATGTAGTGATAAAAGATATAAAAATGGAAGTGCAGGAAATGTGTAAATTACTGGACTCTCAAGATGTAAGGAAAGCCACAGGACCAGATGGAATCTCTAGTTGGGTACTGAAGGAATGCAGAGAACAACTGGTGCATAAGATTCACAGTTTATTTGTGTATTCTTTGGAAGAGGGGAAAATGCCTCGGGGACGGAAGAGGGCAAATTAGGTACAGTAATGTCGTCTATTGCGCGGCTGACTGGTTCTGGAACAATGCCACGCCATAGAAAATCGTGCCATAGAAATAACTAAACTTATGGGAAAAATGGAGTTTGGTTCTGGACAGTTGCCCAAGGTTCCCCTTCTGACCCCACTTTTTCCCATTTGCCCCCACTTTACACAGGAACACAGTCAAGCACTCAGTCAATGCATGTATTACATGTAACAATAGGCACAAAAAATGATGGGGTGATCAGCCTTGTGTCTACTTGGGCATAATACAATAGTTTGTAAAACTGCTATAAACTGGTTAGTGACGAAGCACCTACTTCTGAGCTAAGACGAAGTAAAATGCCTCCCGTCGTCACATCACGGTTGTAAGAATGATTATTTATGTGTTAAATGTGAGTTTTGTTGACACTTTAGCATACAAACTTTATTAAATAAAATTTTCAATCAGTTTTCACCAGGCAACCTCCACCACCTTTGTTTTGGTCGGTCAGCTGATTGCTGACCAAGCATTACAGATGGCAGAGGCTGCCTGGTGAAAACTAATTGAAGAAGTTTATTTGATAAAATTTGTATGCTCAGCTGTCAACAAAACTCACATTTAACACATTAATAAACATTCTTATATACGTGATGTGATGATGGGAGGCATTACAAGTATACTTCATCTAAGCTCAAAGATAGGTGCTTCGTCACTAACCAGTTCATAGCGGTTTTACAAACAAACCTTTAAAATATTCACAGTACCCAAAGAATCTTTAACGTTTCATTACTTAACATAATGAATTTGGTGAAGTTTAACCTCCTCATAAGAGAGAAAAAAGTCCACAGTTGAGCACTTACAGTATGGAGCTGACATGGTCTCCTATCTTCGTTTACAAACGGGAGTGCGCCGCCTGCCAGGGGAATTTGCCCGGACGCTTCCGACTTTGCCACACCGCCGCACCATTGGTATAAAATTCGCATGGTTCATTTTTTCTTGTTCTGGGACCTTGCCGTGTCATAGAAATTCACATAATGGAAGTTTGCTTCATAGGCGACTTTGCTGTACCAATTTACAAGGGATGAAACAAAGAAGAACCCCTGAATCATAGAACAGTGTCCCTAACCAGCATGGTCGAAAAAATTGTGCGAAAGAATTGTGAAAAGACAGATGGATAAAATATCTGGAAAAAATGAATATTTTGACTGAAAACCAGCTAGGTTTCAGAAGTGGAAGGTCGTGTGTTTCCAACTTGTTGAGCTTTTACTCAAGAGCAATTGACATGCTACAGGAGAGAGATGGTTAGGTGGATTGTGTGCATTTAGATTTGGAAAAGGCCTTTGACAAGGTACCCCATAAGAGACTAACGTGGAAATTAGAGCATATAGGAGGACTGAAGGGAAACCTCCTGGAATGGAAGATAGACTTTTTGAGCAACAGACAAATGAGGACAGTAATAAAGGACAGGACATCTGGATTAGGGCATCAGGCTATAGATAGATAGATAGACATCTGGATGGAGGGAAGTAACAAGTGGTCTCCCACAGGGCTCGGTGTTGGCGCCAGTAATGTTCCTGATTTACGTAAATGATATGGTAGATGGAGTGAACAGTTAGGCAAGTCTGTTTGCTGATGATGCAAAGATCTTGAGGAAGGTAGGGGTCGAAGAGGACTGTAAAATGCTGCAGGAGGATCTGGATAGGATAAGTGACTGGAGTCAGATGTGGGAGATGAAATTCAACGCAAAAAAAATGTAAAGTATTGGAAATGGGTAAAAGTACCAAGGGGTCATCACAGAATTATCTGATGGGTAATGAACCAATTACAAAAGCGAAAGAAGGGAAAGATCTGGGAGTGCTGGTCCAGGATAATTTGTCACTGGAAAAACATATTAACAAGACAGTTACAGAGACATACAAACTCTTGACCAACATAAGAGCAACATTTCATCACATGGATGAGGAGATGATGAAAAAATTGATAGTGGCCATGATCCACCCCATATTAGAACATACAGCAGTTGTATGGTCCCCACACAAAAAGAAAGATATAAACACGACTGGGAGAATACAAAGAACAGCAACCAAGGTGGTCCCCAGTTTGGCAGATCTGTCGTATAAAGAGAGGCTGGAAAGGCTGGATTTGCCTTCCCTAGAGGAAAGGAAAGAGAGGGGCAACATGATTACAGTGTTCAGGACCAGGATGGGGGTAGAGTGAACTGACAGAGAAGATCTGTTTGGGTGGGATAGAGAGTTTCAAGAGAACAAGGAATGAAACTGAAGAAGCCAAGCTGCTTGAAGGATATCAAGAAATATAGTTTTCCACATAGATGCATAGACCTGTGGAATAGTCTGGACAAAGAGATCGTCCAGTCTAAAAACTTAAACGAGTTTAAAGCAAAATCTGACTTATTGAGAAACAGAGACGGGACCCCACGAGCGTGTCTCATTTCCTGTATATCACAATTAGGTAAATACACACATACAAAATCCTTGGTGTAACGTACAATACATCGATGTAATTTAAACGTCACAAACATTAAAAATAAATTAACACCAAGACTCAATGCCTTAAGGCCACTTGCCCATACAATATTTAGACAGAACAAAGAAACCAACACCACAGTAAACAAATAATATATACATACAGTAATGAATTATGCAAGCCCTCCTTGGGCTTCTAACCTCACTAAAACACATTACAACACTCTACAGACCATACAGAACAAGGCCCCCCAAATAATCACAGGCTGCATAGCTACTGCATCCACAGACCACCTACACCAAGAAACCAAAGCCCTCAAAGTCAAGGATCATCTAGACATGAGAGGCACACAAGTTCTTGCCGCAGCCTCCACAAACCCACACCATCCACTACACTACATGGCAGCACATCCACACACATCAAGGAACACCAAAACAACACCCAGCACATGATATCATACACAAATACCATCATCTCTTCTCCTTAGCCTGACTGAAACCAGCTTCCAAAAGCATATCCATGCTCAAATCACTCGCCGCTCCATTCAGCCACTTAAGGACAATACACAGCTGCATGCATAGCCTCCTGATATCCACGCTTCTGAATCCTACCTCCCTCGTGAGGACAGGGTCCACCTGGCCAGGCTGAGGTGTGAGCATCATCCAGCCCTCTTGAGTTATCAGAAGAGGCTGGATAACTCTCTCACTGACGCCTGTCCAGGATGCAACACTGCACCTCATACTATTAACCTTTACCGTACTTGGGGGGGGGACTGATGCTCTTCTCTGGCGGCCAATTTTGGATTTTCTTTTTTCTGGCTAAATGCATCAATAGAAGATCCCTGGCACTAATAAAAGCAATCACAAAAGCCAGACAGTTGGTTGAATCAGGTCAAGTTGGTACCACTAAACCTCTGAAATCTTCAGGGTTACTGAGAGAGCAGAGCAGCTGTAAGCTTGTGAACCGATTTCGGATATTTTTTCTGGCTAAATGGGCGTAATACATCAATATAAGATCAGTGGCACTAATAAAAGTAATTGCAAGGCCAGAAAGTTGGTTGAATCGAGTCAGGGTGGTGCCACTCTCCCTCTGAAATCTTCGAGGTTACTGAGAGAGCAGAGCATCTGTGAGCTTGTGAACCATTTTTTTTTTTTTTTTTTTTTTTAAAAAGTCTTAATAAATCAATGTAAAATCTCTGGCACTAATATCAGCAATCATCAAAGCCAGAAATCTTACATTGATTTATTAAGACTGTTTTACTCAGCCTCTGAAACCTTCAAGGTTACAGACAAAGCAGAACGGCTGTGAGCCTGCTAAGACTCATTCGCCTCCCGTGATCCTAAATCAGTGTTGTAAGCGTAGTGGAGAAATGTCTGAAGATAGCGAGATATGATATTACCTTCCACTTTACTTCGTCTGCTTGCAATGACTTCTCAATGCTGCAGGACGTAGATTTACGTCACCGGTGATTTTGAAGAGGACGTTGATCTACGTCGCTAGTGTGGTATGGTTTAAGCACTTTATGAAAAACTGCATTCCACACAATTGCCTACACCAACAACACAACATACAGTCCTTGAGAGCTCTGTGGGAAAGCCCAGTCTCGGCCGTGGCCTTCCTTAGGCACTTGGGGATGTTCGGCTAGACTACCTAGGGAAAAACAACTACTACTCATGGTAGTACACTGGAAAACCTTACATAAAAATTAAAATTCCTTATTCTTGTGTTGTCCACAGAAATAAATTGCTTCAATTACATCATATATAAAGGCTGCAAAATGCTAACATGCTTCAACCCTGGTTACTAATGGTGATTCTCCATGCTGCATGAGCTCTAGTAGTCTCATCCCAGGACTTTTTAAGGCTAGTCTCAGGACTTGTTTAAGACCTCATTTCAGGATTTTTCAGTCTAACCTTCACAACTCTGTCCTCAATGTTCACATCTCTTACCCTCTGCACCCACTTGTTAGCCTCCATCCTATCTACATAGCCAAACCAATTTAATCTACCCCTTCTCATCACATCACTAATACAATGAAGCTCATCCCTTCTCTCAACTCTTCACTCACAATCCCAACCCATTTAAGCCTGACATTCAAGGATGCACTACATATCCATCTAATCATTCTCATATCTGTAGATCTGTGCCTACAAATATCCTTCTTCTTTACTGCCCACGTCATACTATCATACAGCATTACACTTCTAATGCATGCTGCATAGAGGGACCCAAGGGGAGAACCCTCTCAACACCAAGAGGGGAAGCAGCTCCCTTACCTTTTTTCAACCACTGCTACTGAGCTAGCTCAAGCTCCACTTCCAACATACAGGGTGTAACGTGACGTATGACAAAAACTTACGCCAATGATCTATCATGTAATTCTGAGTATATTTTGTTCTATAAACATATAGTACTCTTTGTGACCCCAGATCAGTACACAGCATTAGGCTGTTTGAGTGTAAAAGTTTTATGAGATCCAGGTGTCATCGGGTGGGAGCTTCGCAGGGCGACGGGAGACGAGTATTGTTAGCTTATTCTGTACAGCACGTGAAAATCCCATATCCCATCAGTACAAACGAATTTGGAGAAGAAACTTTACATAGTCTATTGATTCCTTAACATAAAGTCATGCATTCCTGCAGTTCTTTTGCACAAATTGAATGAAATTAAGGATTAAATTCAAATTTTATGGATTGCAAGGGAGTAGGGAGGAAAGGCTGGTGTGTTGTTGCCAGTTATGTAATGTTTGGTTTGTAGGCTATTACTGCCAGCATTATCATAACACCCACAGCTCATTCAGTGAAAAAACATTATTGTAATGCATGACTAGCGTCACTTTAAGTCAGGAGTAATGATATTATTTATTACAATTTTTCTGCTCCAAGTACATGTGGCACCATTGCTTTCATATGAAGGTGACGAGAATAGTGACACAGGGTTGCCAATTTAACGACTTTGCTGCTAGACCTATTTTTTGCTTCTACCTAGCATCATGATTTAACATCTGGCAACATGATATCTAGGTACATTCTGGATATTTTGCCATTTTTAGGTGATATTCTAGTGATTAATCATCTTTTCTAGCGATATTTTGCAGTGTTTACTATCTAGCGACATTTTAGCAAGTTTTCAGGGCTACAATAGTGAGACTGATGATAAGAACTTGGCAACCCTGCATCCACGGTATCACTTGAATGGGAAAATTTGCAGGCGAGGCACACAGTTCAAATACTGTTCTCCGCGTTCAGTTGTTCACTGGTTTCAGCTTCACTTGTTCATGAAACAGCAAGTCACATACGAACAGAAATGAGGAATACGCAGATATCGTCTATTTTTACGTATTCTGGGATGGTAATGAAATTGCTACAGCCAGGGAATACAGGTAGAAATACCCAATGATTCCACATTTACTTGCAGCATAAAAGATTGTAATAAATAATACTCTTCCTGACTTAAGTGACGCTAATCTCGCTTTACAATAATGTTGTTTCATTAAATGAGCTGTGGGTGTTATGATAATGCTGGTAGCAATAGCTCACAAACCAAACATTACATAACTGGCAACAATACACCACCCTCTCCTCCCTCCGTACTTCCTTGCAATCCATAAAATTTGAATTTAATCCTTAATTACAGTTGATTTGTGCAAAAGAATTGCAGGAATGCATGACTTTATGTTAACACGCCGAGTCCCACCGACGTACGATACACGTCGCTACTTTTTTCCGCGGACAGACCCACTGACGTGCATAGTACGTCACTCAATTGCAAGACCCATTGTGTGCACATTTTTCAACATTTGTGGGTGATTTTTGGTAGGCATATGTGGGAGACCTTCCTCTTCCTGCTGTCAAGCAGGGATACTGCCTGGCCCCAACTAACCCCCCCTCCCCCCCACACTGGGCAATTCACCTGTAAGCAGTAACCTGGCCAGTAAAGGTATGTTGCCCCACAGTCTCTCCAATGAAGAAATTCATGGTGAAAGTGCTTCCTGAGGTGGAGGACAAAGAAACAAAGAAGCTAGAGGTAGAAACAAACAGAAGTGATGAGGTGGTAATGTCGTAAAGGAAGGAGCGGTATACTGGGGTTTTGGGTGAGTGAACAATGCTTTTATTGCCTTGATTATTGTGGTGAAAACCAATATAGACTTGTACTACACATAAATTCGTACCAAATAAATAAATAAATAAATAAATAAATAAGTAATTTAAAGTGGCTTGAATTGGTTAACCCATTCATAGTTCGTTTTCTTTAGCCAGGTACCCTGAAAAAGAAGGAAAACATAAGGTTGAATGACACCTGTATCAACATTTTTATGCTCAGGAGAGCGATATCTCTATGAATTTTCGATGTTTCTCACCAAAAGCAGAGGTTTCAGCCAAAAAACAAAAAGTTGAAAATCGGTCGGGGTCTGGGGGTAGGTTGGGTAAAAAAACGGTCGGGACTGGGCGGGTTAAAGAATCAATAGACTACGTAAAGTTTCTTCTTCAAATTCATTTGTACTGATAGGATATGGGATTTTCATGTGCAGTACGGAATAAGCTAATAATACTCGTCTCCCATCGCCCTCCGAAGCTCCCACCCGATGACACCTGGAACCCACGAAACTTTTACACTCAAACAGCCTAATGCTGGGTAATGAACTGGGGTCACAAAGAGTATATGTTTATAGAACAAAATATACTCAGAATTACATGATAGATCATTGGTGTAAGTTTTTGTCATACGTCGCATTACACCCTGTATATGTACAGTCGACCACAGAAGTTCGTCCCTCTCAGCGTGCGTGATACGAGCCTTTTGATCTGGGAACACTGTATGAGATAGAGTTGACAGGTATGGTTTTAAATGGCCAATATTAAAGAAATGTTTTCGGAGATAAGAACACATTCCCTAAGATAGTATTAATTTGCAGCAGGTGGGACGATAACGTTATTGTGAAATGTATGACAATAGTGTAGGAAGATTCTCCGTTACGGACACAGATGCACAGGATTATTTGGACTGGGCTGATGTTGCCAGCAAGTATTATATGAAATATTATAGAACGTTTGCAGTCCTAAAGCTGAGGTTGCAAGAAAACATTAATTACAATGTCAGTTACACACTTAACAAACACAGAAACTGACAGTCTGCGTTTTGCGAGTTCTGTTTTGCAAGTTAAACCACTTCCCTTCCTGACCTTTCTCTTCACTCGTCTCTCCTCTACCCAGCCATCCTTTGCCATCATCCACGTTTTATGGCAAATGCTGAAAAGCATATGTCTGTTGGCAGAGTGTGCAAAGTGATCAATATAAAAGTTTGTTAAATGAGCTTCATTTTCTCTTCCATCGCTATGAAGTGTTATCCATGACGAATGTAAATGTTACTAACATGAATAAATCGTTACTTTGGTGGTAAGGAGACATAACTCGTCACCATTTATATAACATATATACAGCATAACCATCGTTAATACAGTCCTCCAAATACACCCCCTCTCCACCCCCTTGCTGTCTCCTCCCCTCCCCCTTCCACCGTCTCCACCACTCCTCCCCCCTCCCTCCTCCCCCTCTACCAGTACCCCTTGTTTCTAGCCTGCAACACTTCGAACCCCTCCCCACGGTTTTATTGCATTAACCCTGCCCGACTTCTCTCCTTGTCATTTCAAATGTCTGTTTTCTCTCCCTTCTTCATTTTTGTCTCTGGAACCGAACAATATAATGACATTTGGGTTTTGTTTTTGGACTGTATTCTTTAACATTGTGTAATATCATTATAATGACTGGCGGTCAAGAGGCATTAACTTCAAGGACCGGCATTCAGTGGTTCAGTTTAGTTATCACTTTATTACTCCTCTCCCCTAGCCATTAATCTCTTGCTTACACTTGTTTCTCAGATCCCAACCTACATAAAATATGAAGAACAAATGTCCTTCTTTTACCCAAAGAAAGTAAATTTTGAAAAATAATCATCGCGTGTGTTCTGTTGCGCAAGAATATCATCTACATGCAACCAGAAAATATTTTCTGAACAAGTATTGACAGTATTCTTGGTGATAATTAGTAGTTCTTCAGTTACGGTTAAATATAGCAAAACAGATGGCAATCACAAAAGCTGTATCCTCCTACCATACATTTGGCAACCATTATCATCGTCAAATACGATGAACGGGGAGTAGTAGGTTGTTCCCTTAGCGGAAGGGACAGCATGAAGGTGCAAGTGGAAGTATCTGATTGTCGTGGTGAAAGAGTTAATTATGGTAAAGGTTCGCGTCCTATCCATCTGACTCTTTGTCACTCCTGTATCGATGATATCGGCAGTTGCAGAACAGATGCTCAGGGCGCTGACGGACAACCATGCCGTTACCTTTTGTTCTGACCATGTTATGCAGTAATGGGGATGGAATGATATGGATACTCTTGCTGGCTTCATTCTCTGACCTTGTTAAGGGAGTTCAGATCAAAGTATTTCGATGGTATAGTGTTTTAAATTATAAATTAAGTAGACGTATCTCACAGGTCTCATTCTAGTGGGGAACACAATGTTGGAGGGGGGGTGGGAGGGATTATGGAAGCAGGAATACCATGGGTAAGGGAAGGGGTTAGATATATTACAAGCTGGGTTACAGGTAAATTGTTATGAGGTGTAGGCAGGAGTGAGGGATAAAGAAAGGGGGAAGGAGGCAAGGCGGGAAGGAGTCAGCAAGGGGGGGAAGGTACTGAACACTGATAGTTACGATGGACACAGTGTTGTATAAATAGGTGTAATGAAGTTAGCAATATAACGTGCACGAGTATTGTGTTTATAATGTCACTACAATTACGATCTAGTTCGGAAGATAACACGAAGCAGGGTAAGTTAAATGAAGTGGTGGGGAGGGTTTGGAGGTGCTGAGGGAGAGAAACAAGGGGAGGTATTGGTAGGGGGAGAGGAGGGAGGGGGGAGGAGTGATGGAGACAGTGATAGGTGGAGGGGAGGGGAGGAGACGGGGAGGTGGGTGAAGAGGGAGTGTATTTGGAGCAATGTATTAACGATGGTTATATGTTATATAAATGGAGACGAGTTATGTCTCCTAACCACCACAGTGACGATTTATTTATGTTAGTAAAATTTGTATTCGTCATGGATAACACTTCATAACGACAGAGGAGAAAATGAAGCTCATTTAACACTCTTATATTCATCACTTTGCACACTCTGCCAACAGACATATGCTTTTCAGCATTTGCCATAAAACGTGGATGATGGCAAAGGATGGCTGGGTAGAGGAGAGACGAGTGAAGAGAGAGGTCAGGAAGGGAAGTGGCTTAACTTGCAAAACAGAACTCGCAAAATGCGGACTGTCAGTTTCTGTGTTTGTTAAGTGTGTAACCGACATTGTAATTAATGTTTTCTTGCAACCTCAGCTTTAGGACTGCAAACGTTCTATAATATTTCATATAATACTTGCTGGCAACATCAGCCCAGTCCAAATAATCCTAAGCGTCTGTGTCCGTAACGGAGAATCTTCCTACACTATTGTCATACATTCCACAATAACGTTATCGTCCCACCTGCTGCAAATTAATACTATCTTAGGGAATGTGTTCTTATCTCCGAAAACATTTCTTTAATATTGGCCATTTAAAACCATACCTGTCAACTCTATCTCATACAGTGTTCCCAGATCAAAAGGCTCGTATTACGCAAGCTGAGAGGGACGAACTTCTGTGGTCGACTGTACCTTAAATAACAAAAATCCACACATTCATGCTCCAGCAAAGTTAATCCTTTTCTGCCTCTCTGGTTCTGTATGCTTTTCTGCACCTGCAAACACAAAATCAGCATTATTTTGCAGTCTACCTCTAATAACACTAATTCTCTTATGCATCCACTTACCACAAACACTGCATAAAAAAATGGAGTTCCTGCCCACACTCTTGTGGCAAAACTGCACAGTGCTACCACCTCCCCTAGATGTCATCATTTGTTTTATCCATGTTTACCTCAGACTTGTACTTCATTCTCTCTCCTTTGCTACCCTCTCACTCTCTGTGATCAACAACAAGTCATCAGCATACAACACCTCCCATGAGAGCCCATTTCTGGTCACATGAAACACCTTCGAGCACCATTATACACAATACGGGACTTAAAACTGATCCCTGATGGACCCCACTTTACTCTTAAACCCCCCTATACTCTCACCTGGTTGTAATCGCCCTCGTATATTACTATAACCACTCGAACCATCCATTCTCCAATCCAAAACTTTCTCATTGGCCACTTCACCTCCTGGGCACTGTTAAAAACCTTTTCCAGATCAACAAAAACAACAAACAACTCTCTTCCTTCCTATATACTATATATTTTTACAAAGCTTCAGATAATGAATATTGTACCAGTGGTCCATTTGCCTGGCATAAACTCATGCTAAATTTGTCTGGCATAAACCCAAGACTCTTTCCATTGCCTTCATTAATTGGTCCAAAAGTTTCATCACCATCATCATGCAGACCTCCTTTCCAACCCCAAGGTGGGGTTTGGTTCTATAATTTCCTTTTTCCATTGCATTACCCTTTCCCTCATACATACTTAAAATCACCCTCTTCAACCAGTTATGGACCTGGAGCAGTGGCATCTTCGCCGTAGGTCTACCCCCAAGAGACTGTTGAAGCAGAAGAAGAGGACAGCATGGGGGGGCAAACCCGGTCCCTCACAGGGCCTGAGAACCTGGGAGTGGCTTTGGTTGCCTGGGCAAATACCACATCTCTCAACACAAGACAGACAATATTTTTTTTCAACAATGAGAAAGGACTCCCCGATGGTCATTTCTTGGCGACTTCTTCTAGCCAGGGACACTGAGTGCAATCCAGCACCCATCAACAAATATACTATGTCCAACATGCTCAAAACCTATTACTTTGAGCAGACAAAGTGTTCAATTCAGTGCAATTCCTGCAAGAACTGGGCCCATTACACCTGCACAACACTTGCATCCAGAAAATATTGAACACCTGGACCCACCCCTTATGCTCCATCCCCCCCACCCACTAACCCCCCCCACCAACCCCAGTCCTACTTCCTCCGCACCTCCTCAGCCTAACCCACCGAACCTTCCCGTACCATCCAGTCCCCCAACCCCTCCCATTCCACCCAATCTAATTCACCCCAACCCTTACCTCCATCACAACCTTCTCCTACCCCTTCCCCTCCACCCACACCCCCACCTCCCCCCCATGCTGCAGCAGCCAACACACATCGTACACACAACATAAACATCCTTCAATTAAACACAGATGGCATAAACACCAAAAAACAAGAATTCACACAATTCACCAAACAACAAAACATACACACTGCCATCTTACAACAAACAAACCTATGCAGAACACAAAAAACACCTACATTTCATAATTTCATCACCATTAGACAAGACCAGGCCAATGGCGGTGGCGGTGGACTCATCACCCTGGTACATAAATCCATCAACTTCTCAGACACCAGACACAAAGTCACTTCTCCCCCCACATGACACCACAACAGAAATACAATCAAAATACACACTGGTAACAAACCACATATAACAATCACTAATACATGCATTCCCCCAAATCGTCTCCCAAGTACCACATACTGTAATTACTCTCCACAAATACACCACATCACTAACATACCCAACATCATCCTGGGTGGTGATTTCAACACCAAAGCATTGGCCTGGCATGTCAACAACCCTTACACAGACAGAGGGCTGGTACTAAAATCCCAGACAGTTCATCTTTTCATACTCAATCATCCCAATCATCATACCCATATCCCACACCAAGCCTTCTTCCTCCCATCATCCCCAGACATCACCTTTTGCTCCCTAAACCTCGCCCCCACAACATACTGGAGAGTGGTCAAAACCCTTGGCTCTGACCACCTCCTAATCATCATCACTACCAAAACCAGAATCAGCCCAGCTGGCAACAGACACACATACACTAATTATAAGAAAGCCAACTAGGAGGCCTTCACAACTGAAACAGAACAACACTTTCAAACATTAAACAGTACACCCATCACAAACATCAACACCGCTGTGCACACTTTCAATACAATTATACAAAATGCAGACAAAAGACACATCCCTAGAGGCAACAGAAAGAGAGACAACCCCAACTTCACACCAGATATTCAAGGCCTCATCAGTCAACTGGACACACTATGACACTCCCCAGCATCTCATACCCAAGACACAGTACAACAAATACAAGTACTCAACACTCAAATAAACAATAAAATATCAGAATAGAAAACACTAAACTGGAATAATTATCTCCAAACACTTGATCACAAAACAAATACCAGCAAACTCTACAAAACACTAAACAGCATCACACTCTCCAACAGCAACAGTACACAATCACACGCTGCCATCACAACAACAGACACCATACCTTCAAACAAACAACAAGCAAACACTCTCATCAATCACTTTTCACACGTCAACCATCTAAACCACCATCGCGACGATCGATGTGTCATCCGATGTAAAAACCATCTAAACCACCATCGCGACGATCGATGTGTCATCCGACGTTAGAGACAGTTCTCACAGACCCAGACTTCGCACCTTTCACTTACAACCAGACGAAGCACATCATTAGCAACCTTAAGCACTCATCTGCCCATGGACCAGACAACAAAAGCAACGTACACCTTGGACCACAAGGCATACATGCATTCACCAACATATCAAATTGCAGCTACTCACACAACATAATACCCAACATCTGGAAGCATGACATTATCATCACTATCCCCGAACCCAACAAAGATCCCACACTACCTTCCACACACTGCCCCATCACACTCATCTGCACCCACTCCAAAGTCACTGAACAACTGGTTCTACAACTAGTTACACCTCATACCCCCCTAGCCTCATCACAACATGGTTTTAGGCCACTACACTTCACAAACACTCTTCTTACAGACCATACACAGAGAGTTTTTTATGTCATCAGTTCAGCTAGTCCACCACACAGAACACTCCGAGTCACACTAGCCATTAGCAAAGCTTTTGATGCCATCCTCTGCCACAACCTCATAAACAAAATATTCAACACAAACATGCACAATAAAAAAAAAAAAATGGCTTGCAAACTACTTAGCAGGCAGATGTGCACATGTGACATTTGCCTGTCAGTCCTCAAACATCAGAAAATACACAAATGACATTCCCCAAGGACCTATTTTGTCCCCTACACTCTTTAACCTATACATGCACGATATACTCACACCCCACAGATACACATAGCTTCCTATGCAGACAACATAACACTTACATGTACACACCAAAATACAAACACAGCAGCACACATCCTACAACCTTACCTCAACACACTAAACAAACAGGCTCAAAATAGCCCCAGCCAAATCTACAGTGACCCTTCTTACAAACTAGACAGCGGAACACAGTCAGGGGAGGCGGTAGCTCAATCGGTAGAGAGTTGGCTTGCAGTCCCGAGGGACCCAGGTTCGAATCCTCGCTGAGGCAGGGAATAGTTTAAGGATTTGAATTTCATTAAATCAAGCTTTACTGATCTACCAGGAGACCCGCCGACATGTCGTAAAAATAACCCCGCTAATACCAATACACCAGTCCTGTATGAGACAGCCCTAGCATGTATTCAATATGGACGGTGGGTGTTAGCGCCGAAGTGGTGACATGTAGAGGTGTATGGTATGTAGGAGGACGGCTGGGCCTTGATAGCAGGCTGTAAAGCCTATGCCCAGAGTCGGACACATAAAAAAAAAACAAAAAAAACAAAAAAACATTCCACACTTCACCATAAACAACGCTCCCTTACCACACACGCACACAAACACCCAAAATCCTTGGTGTAACGTACAATACATCAATGTCATTTAAACAACACGTCACGAACATTAAAGACAAATTAACACCGAGACTCAACGCCTTGAGGACACTTGCCCATACAACATTTGGACACAATAACGAAACCACCATCACAGTATACAAACAATATATACATTCAGTGATGAATCATGCAAGCCCTGCTTGAGCTTCTAACCTCACTAAAACACACTACAACACTCTACAGACCATATAGAACAAGGCCCTAAAAATAATCACAGGCTGCACAGCTACTACATCTACAGACTACCTACACCAAGAAACCAAAGTCCTCAAAGTCAAGGATCACCAAGACATTTGAGGCACCCAAACTCTCACTGCAGCCTCCACAAACCCACATCATCCACTATACTACATGACAGCACATCCACACACACCAAGGAACATCAAAACAACACCCAGCATATGATATCATTCACAAATACTGTCATCTCTCCCCTCTCCCTCACCTCAGACCAGCTTCCAGAAGCATATCCATACTCAGATCACTTGCCACTCCATTCAATCACTTAAGGACAACACACAGCTGCATGCACAGCCTCCTAATATCCACCCTCCAGAATCCTATCTCCCTCATGAGGATAGGGTCCACCTGGCCAGGCTGAGATGAGGGCATCATCCAGCCCTTCTGAGTTATCAGAAGAGGCTGGATGACTCTGTCGCTGATGCCTGTCCAGGATACAGCACAGCACCCCATACTATTAAGCACATTATGGAAGACTGAACTGCACACAATCACCTATGCCAACAACACAACATTCACTCCTTGAGAGCTCTGTGGGAAAGCCTGGTCTTGGCCATGGCCTTCCTTTGGGACTTGGGGCTATCCGGCCAGACTGCCTAGGGAATAACTTCTACTACTACAATAATACCAGTCATGTGGAACAACAAACCTAAACAAAATGCATAATTCATGAATTCAGTAACTTCTTTTCATCTTCCCATTCTCTATGACTTGCCTGTCTGCTAGAACTGCTGTTTCTTTTGTTGTATTTGGGCCTACTTTTCTCAACTGTTCTTCCTCTTCTAGTTCTTTTAGTTTGTGGCTTTGTCTCTTTCCTGTATTTTATAAATGTACAGTATTTTGAACCTACCTCCTAATTTGTCGTAAATCTTCTTCGTCAACAAACTGCTCAGTGGCTGCTGGCAGAGAGCTACAGGAAAGAAAGGTACTGAGAAAGGCATTCTAAATGGTAAAAAGTTATCAGCAATTGTCTTGAAAGAATATCACACACTAAAAAATATCATACTGTCCTGTACTGTATACCGTGCATGCTGAAGATAGCGTGCAGGAGGACGTGGAAAGGGTGGTGGTGGAAATCCTGCTATTTGTATTCGAGTATATGGAAGGGGTTTGGTGGAAATCCTGCTATTTTACTGTACTGGCATGAGGATATGGCAACCCCACTGTACAGAACGGGTGTTTCAAAACCTAACAATATACCTTCTACAAGAAAATAACGGTGTGGAGGGGATTGTAAGTGAGGTGTCCATTCTCCTCTGAATTATGTCTCCAAAGAGAATAAACAACCTTACTTTGACTCTCCATCTCAAGTGAACATGGGTAACTGGATAAAACTGAAGGTGATGATGACAAATACATAATCTACATAGTCAAATTCCATAAAGCTCAATAAAATATACTAAGACAAGGGCAATCAGAGGCACTGTTGTTATTGTTGTGTTGCCCTGGTCTGTCTGGTCAAACAGATCCATCAACCACAGGCAAGCAATCACCCCAGCAGTGTTGTCTTGTGCAGTGAAGCAATGCTCCTCTGCAGCAGACGAAGCATAGAGAAGAATGTGGAGGTTTGGTTACTGGATGGATGCCACATTTGGATTTCCACCCAGTTAACAGGAGCATAAAAGTAGGCTCCCTGTTATCCTGTTATTTGGTTTCCATCTCCCATCTGAATCCTGCAGTTCACTGTTTCTTCTCTCTACTTTGTGCAGTACTGCATGTCAAAATCTATTGTGTCAGTTGTTTCCTTTTCCATAAACTGTTGTGCTTTTCTCCCCCCCCCCTACACACACACACACACACTCTTTTTTGTTTCACTTAAAAAGGCTCCAACCTACTTGCATGTGTTGGCCTCAGTCACCTAATGGCAGCTCTCTGTCGGCCTCAGTCACCTAATGGCAGCTCTCTGTCGGCCTCAGTCACCTAATGGCAGCTCTCTGTCGGCCTCAGTCACCTAATGGCAGCTCTCTGTCGGCCTCAGTCACCTAATGGCAGCTCTCTGTCGGCCTCAGTCACCTAATGGCAGCTCTCTGTCGGCCTCAGTCACCTAATGGCAGCTCTCTGTCGGCCTCAGTCACCTAATGGCAGCTCTCTGTCGGCCTCAGTCACCTAATGGCAGCTCTCTGTCGGCCTCAGTCACCTAATGGCAGCTCTCTGTCGGCCTCAGTCACCTAATGGCAGCTCTCCACGCTGCTCAGCCTCACACAGCATTCCTATTCACTCCCTAATCCCTGAGGTCGTACAGTATGATGTTGTTCCAGGCCTTTTTCAGTCTGCTTCTCACAACCCTACCCCCAGTGTTCACCTACCTCTCACCCTCCACACCAAGTTGTCATCCTCCATCCTACAAGCCCAAACCATCTCAGTCTCCCCCTCCTCAATACATTCAAGTCCCACCCTTCTTCTCAATTCTTCAGTCTTAACCTCCCCAGGCCTTGCATTCAAGGATGCTCTACACATCCATCTATCATTATAATTTCTGTACTTTTGAGTATAAAAATATCCTATTCCTTTACTGCCCAGGTCTCAGAACCATACAGCTTTACACTCTAACACATACAAGGACCCCTTAGCACGGTGGGAGAGCCCTCTCAATGACTGGACAGGCAACAGCTCCTTCAACTTCCTCCAACCACTCCTTACCCTACTCACCTCCAGCACATAACATACCCTCCAAATACAGTAACAACACTCCTTCAAACACTCAAGAGACCGGCAAGTCTTTTCGCCGAGGGCCACCAAGGGGCACTGAAAAGGCAAGGTAAAAACAACTATAACATTAGCATGATGAATTTTATGCTAAATGGATTTAATTGAGGATTTAGTTAAACACTCACTGCTCAAAACACACATCAAGAGATACTGAAAACACAAGGTAAAAACAACTACAGAATAAGCAAGATGAATTTTATGCTAAATGCATAATTCAAGACTTACCGCTCCAAACACACGTCTTACTTTGGCGCAATTTGAAATTCTTCCCTGATATGTTAGATTTGGTTAACTTCACCTAAGTTAGGATAGGTTAGAGAAGGTTGGGTTAAGATAGGATATGTTTGGTTAGACTAGGTTGGCTGTAATAGACTAAGTTTAATAAGTTAGCCCTCAGCGGCCCTCAGTGTAAAAACTGACCCCAAGGGACTCGGTAGCAAGATCAATCCTAACACACCTTTCAATCTCTACATGCTCTCTCCGACACACTGGACACATGAAATCAAGGGAGAGGAAAGGGGGAGAAGCAACTGAAGAACAAGGAAGACAGTCCCCAAAAGAAGAAACGGAAGAATAACAACACAGAGAAACATTCATTGGAGTGACAGAAAACCAGGCCAAACCAGACCCACAAACAAAGCTAAGGGAATTACTGTCTTTCAAAAGGATAACCTAATACACAAATATATAAAATACAGTACTTCTGCCCCTGTGCAGAGGGGACAATAATTTTTTTTATACTTTTCAGATGAATATTCATAGGGTCTCTTACATGATATTCTGAAAAATCTGTTTGGCTCAGAAAACTGCTTCACTAAATTTTTATAGTCACTAATGACTTGTCTTGTTTATGGGCCTGAAGTGAAAGTGTGTTTATATCTGTAAAGTGTACATTGTCATAACCACTAGGGTACATGGAGAGACTGAGGTGGTTTGGACAAGTGGAGAGAATGGAGGATGACAAGTTCTATCAGTGTATAAATGGTGGGCAAAGCACCACGAGGCAGACCTAAGAAAACTGAGATGAAGTCCTACAAAATGACCTCAGGGATAGGAGACTGACAGAAATTCTGCCATAGAACACTCAGCATGGAGGTCAGCCAGCAGGTGAGCAAGACTGAAACAAACATGTTCACAGCCTTTCAAAATGAAAGAAAGTCTGACATTCCACCCAACACACAACTTCTTTGTTACCCACTGTACTACATCTCTAGGTACAGTATTCTTATCATACAGTCTCTCCAGATACACTGTTCACAATTTTCTTTACATTTGTTTCATTTTGTTTTTGAAGGCTCCAACATGCTTGCATGTGTCGGCCTTGGTCACCTAATGGCGGCTCTCCATGCTGATCGATCTCTGGCACCTTCCCTATTTAGTCCCTTATCCCAGAGGTCACACTCAATGACCTCGTCCCAGGTCTTCTATTGCTACCCTACCCCTAACATTAACACTTCTCAGTTTCTGCACCCAATTATCATCTCCCATCCCCTCCACATGCCCAAACCATCTCAATCTACCTCTCCTCATCACAACACCAATACACTCCAGTCTTGTCCTACTTCTCAATTCTTCCATCATAAACCTAACCCTCCCAGGTCTTTCACTCAGAGATGCACTGCACATCCATCTAATCACTGCCATTTCTGTACGTTTAGGCATCTGAATATCCTCTTCCATTACTTCCCATGTCTCACTATCATACATCATTACACTCCTGACACATGCTGCATACAAAGACCCTTTAACATGGAGGGAGAGCCCTCTCACTATCAGGACAGGCAACAGCTCCCTGAACTTCATCCAACCACTCCTCACTCTAGCCACAGAGCTAACTCCAGCCCCATCTCCAGCACATAATATATCTCCCAAATAACAAAACTCTTCCGCACCCTCAAGAGACTCACCAGCAAGTTCAGTTCCTTTCATGCCTGACAATCTCAACATGCTCTCCCCAACACACTGCACACATGAAATAAGCATTATCTCACTGTCTACCCCTAATACCACTACATCTCTTATGTACAGGATGGATTTACATCCCACGCCCTTGTGGCAAATCGCACCTGGCCACCCTCCTCCTTCTTTGACTGTACTGCCACCAGTCCAAGATACCATCATTTTTATCTGCATTTGCTCTTAAACCCTTGTGTCCCATACCATCTCTCCATTTCCTAAATCTTTCCTCCACCTCTCTTTCATTCTCTGCAATCAACATCAAATCATCAGCATACAACATCTCCCATGGGAGTCAAGTTCTGAAGTCATGTGAGAGGGCTTCAAGTACCATAATGAACAACAAGGGGCTGAAGACTGACCCCTGATGCACACCAACATTCACAGAAAACTCATCACTCAGATCTCTATTCACCCTTACTTGGGTGTGAGCACCCACATACATGGCCATAACCACTTTAAGCAGCCACGCCTCAATCCCAAGCTTTCTCATTGCCCACTTCACCACCTCACTGTCGAAGGCCTTCTCCAAATTAACAAAAACAAAGCACAGTTCCCTTTTCTTTCCTGTATCAAGAAAAAAGCACAACTTTCTCTTTTTATCCAAGAACCTCTTCTGGAGTTGCCTAGTAATAACTACTGCATAAACTGATCTGAAGCTAGACATGAAATGAAAATTCACCTCATTAACCCCTCTGTGGCCGAGGGTGTGGAATTTTCCGTGCACCACAGGCCGGCTGGGGGGCCATTTTCTGAAGTATCAAAAATTGATTTTTTTCCCTTGCCATACTGAAGAGAAAGTTCAAGTGCACCTAACAGTACAAATCCCAACTTCCTAAACCCATTTCGTGGCTTGCAATGGAGCGCGAAAGTTGCAGAAATATCGGCAACCGATATCCGCCGCGAAAAGGTGGTGTGGCAGTGCAACTTCGCAGGTGGTTATTTTTGTTTTTACCCCCGAAAACAATGCGAATGGTGCTGAAATGCTGCACATATAGGAGATATGAAGATATCGAATGGTTTCAGTACATAATATGTTAGGAATGGCTGGGAAAAAAAATTATTCTGAATATTTTTTCACCTTTTTTATATAGAATATGTTTATGGTAGTTTCGAATTATTTTTTATGTTATTGTTGTGCCCATGCATGGAAAAAAGGAGTGAAAGGGTTGAATTTTCAGTCCGAAATGAGAAAACCGCATGTCCTCCGAGGCTAGGCTCTCCCGTGGGAGATGAATGTGAAGGGTCAGATCCGATTAGCAATACGGAAGTTGAGTCACAACTTCCAGCTCCCACACGACAAGAATGGCTAAAACAATAATCGTAATACAGTTTCAAAACTATGAATAAGTCTAATTATTACAAATACAGAGAAAAAGCAGAAATAAATACATTTACAGATGAGGGAAAACGTATTTTTTCCATATTAACACGTTCACCTTTATCTATCATTTTACCTTGTTACACTCGCAATATATGTTGCTGTCTTCTAAACTGCGTGGTTGTATGTGTCTTGCAAGGGAGGAAAAATATTATATTTTCTGTCCGGGTTGAGATAATGGGTGTAACTATGTGTTTTTAAGCATGGCCACGAGCGAAAAAATCATACATCCACTCCTCGCGGCAGTTGGTGAACTGAGAGTCTGAGAAGAAACGTGAGAGGGTGAACTGAAGGTCAGCCTCATGTCCCAGATGTTCGTTCACTTCCCAAACGTTTTCACAGTTTTCTACAAGTCGCACTGCATCGAATGATCCAAACCATTACAACAAACCTGAGCAAATAGGTGAAGATACCAAGACAAGAATGTATTTTTCACTTATCATGTCTTTTTTGTTTGTTTTGTTTCGTTTCGTTTTTGAAGGCTGCAACATGCTTGCATGCGTCGGCCTTTTTGGATTGGAGCGTAGCATTTTATGACCGGATGCCCTTCCTGATGTCTACCAATGACCCTTGGGTGGATTCGATCCTCCGACCCTACGGCCAGAGCGGAGCGCTCTAACCCACTGAGCCAGTATTAATTCATAATCATAAACACGTGGTTGTGTGTGTTTTGCAAAAGAGGCCAAATATGATATTTTCTGCCTGGGTCGAGATAATGGGTGCAGTTGTGCTTGTTTAGGCATGGCTGGGAGTGAAAAAATTGAATATCCACTCATCACAGCAGCAGGCTCTGAACTGCTTGATGGGGTGTATGGGAGTGTAGTGTAGGTTAGTCTGAAGACATTCAGAACGTTTGTTCGCTTCCCCAAAATTTTTTGCAGTTTTTTTATAGCACGTGCTCAAACAACACCAGCGGCCATTTGTTGGCTAAACGTCACTTGACGCCAGCAGCCACGGAGGGGTTAATAGCCACTCACATTCCAAAACTCTCTCCATGACTCATATCTGGTCTAACAGTTTCAATCCTCTTGAGCTACCCTAGTCAAATGCAGCACCCTTACCCTCATACAGTAAATGATCATAATCATTCTTCAATCATTTAGCATTCATTTATAACAGAATTTGTCAAGTCAGCCAATAATGTCACCAATACATCCACACATGCTTTCAATATCAGTTCTATCACACCAGACATACCCTCAGCTTTACACATTTTCATCTAGTTAACTGCCTGAGAAACAACCCTAAGATCAACCAGGGGCCACACACCAATTCAGTTATCCCAAGAGCATCCCTATTCCAGTCAAACACCACAATCAGCAGGGAACTGTGATGTTTTCTCCATGTATTCTAATATCCTGGAGGATTGGAAGTCAGGTATAATTATTTCCCTGTACAAAGGAAAAGGTGTGGGTGCTCACCATCCACTCACTCGATGTAGTGCTGCTCTCGGGTGTCTGCCCTTTCCTCTCCTCTATCCTTCTTTCCTTCAATCCTCTTCTGTCTGTCTTTCCTTCAATCTTTCCTTGTCCTTCTACCTGCGGGTGACTTTACACTCCCTCTTCTGCCTTTCTTTCCTTCAATCTTTCCTCGTCCTTCTGCCTGTGGGTGACTCTACACTGAGTGACAAGCCAAATGGTTTCCCGTGCACCAGGAAACCACTTACTACACTGGGTAGTAACCATATAACCAGATTTTGGTGCCTGGTGGTTTAGTGGGTAATTACGGTGCTCCAATCGGATTGAGCCGGTGAAGGTTTACATCCAATGAGTGGTTGGGGTTTATTGCTCACGTAATGCCACTCAGGGATAAGTGAGGCTGGTCACTCTCATCTCAAATGTCAGGACCAACTTGCCTAGCCCCGGGCTCCTATGCTCCTCTGTCGGGCGACATAGGATTGGATAATGGATGGATGGATGGACAAAGGAAAAGGGGAAAAAGAAATGTGGTAATCACAGGGGCATTTGTCTTCTCAGTGCAACTGGAAAGGTATATGGTAGGATAATTATTGACAGAGTTAGGGAAATAACAGAGGAAGTAGTTGAAGAAGAACAGGAAGGTTTTAGGAAGGGAAGAGGCTGTGTTGATCAGATATTCATTCTTAGGTCTTTAGTGGAAAAGTTTCCAGAGAAGGGGAAAGTTGTATGCAGCCTTCATGGATTTGGAGAAAGCATATAAGTGGGTTGGTGGAGGGGTAGTGCCCCTCCCTGTAAAACAAATAACTCAAAGCCAAATGGCCACCCCTTACGGGATTATGGCATCTGGCAATAGATAGATAGATAGATAGATATGACAGGGTGGATAGACAAGGAATGTGGAAAGTATTAAGAATATATGGAGTAAATGGGAAGTTGCTGAATGCTGTGAAGAGTATGTATGAGGGGGCTAAGGCTGCAGTACATGTGGACAGTGAATCAAGTGAATTTTTTCTATCTGAATGTTGGACTGAAACAGGGATGTGTCATGTCTCCATTGCTGTTCAATCTGTATATGGATGGGGTTATAAAAGAGGTACAAGGCAGGGCAGTGGATGTTACAGTGACCCTAAAGAGAGAGAAAGAGCAGTGTCTGGAAACTCCCTGTACTGTTGCTTGCAGATGATACTGTATTGTTAAGTGAAGACGAAGGGCAACTGCTTGGTGAATGAGTCTGGGAGATTGTGTAAGAAACAGAATCTAAAGGCGAATGTAGGGAAGAATAAAGTTATGGTCTTTGAGAGAAATGAAGCCACTGAATGTACAGTGAGGATGGATGAGAAGGAAATGGAAAATTTGAGTGCATTTAAGTATTTGGGCACTGTGATGAGTATGGATGGAAGTTTAGAGGGTGAAGTGCTTGAAAGGGTACAACAGGGAAGAAAGGTTGCTGGTTCTTTGAAAGCAGTGATAAGGAACAGGGAAGTGAACATAGAAGTAAAAAAGTTGCTGCATAACAGTACTGTGATACCAACCCTAACGTATGGAAGTGAAGCTTGGACCTTGTTGGAAGGACACATCAAGTAGAAATGAGTTATTTGAGAGAGCATGTGGAGTTATAAAGAGAGACAGACTTACAAATGAGGAAGTGAAGGAGCATTGTGGTTTGGATTTGGATGCGATAGCAAACGTTAGGAGAAATACAATGAGGTAATTTGGCTATGTGGAGAGGATGGAGAGTGAGTCTAATGAGGAGTGTATGGGAGTGGGGGGGGGGGGGGGGGGGGGGAGGGGGGGCCAAGGATGAGATGGAGGGACGGAGTGATGGAGTGGAGAGGTATATGAGACAAGGGGGTGTGAGCTTGGAGCAGGGCAGTGAAATGGCATTGGAAAGGGTGATATGGAGGCGATTTGTTTGTGGCCACCCCTTACGAGATTGAGGGATCTGGCAACAGACAGATAGATAGATAGATGACTATGTCCTTGCTTCATCATTCTTTACACACTTCAACATCATCCACAGTTTCTCCCAGCATCTATTTATCTACTCTTAATGCTTCATTCCTGCAGCTTACACCATTCAATTTGTTTAACAGAGTTCCTGTGACTAAGTCTTGGCCCTATACACCTTTCTCCTAGCTATGCCTACCTTAAAATTACTACCTATCACCACTCCTTTTCAATCCATTAAATGTCTTCATTTCTCTGTTGTTACTACATTTAACTTCTCATTCCAACACTAAGAAACTTCATGGCTTGGTGGGCCTCTTGGTTAGCCACAGGTTTGATCAGTGGCTTTCAGATCTTTCTTTAAGACCATCACACTGCTTACACCACTGGTCACAGCACCTCATCTTGCCACCCTTCTACATACAGTATACCTACACAAAAAGTACCCTTCACTGCCACAATCAAGGCAAGCATTCACACTTACTCATCCCACTAGCATTCTTAACACCCAAACATTTACATCCTTCACAGCCCAAACCTGGTGGTGGGTCAGGGTGCCCATCATCCACTCACTTGATGTAGTGCTGCCTACTTCTTCCTTCATGTCTATTACAGTATTCTTTCTCTGTGTCTAAACATTATTTCTCTCATTCTTCCTGCTGCTGTTTATTATTCCTCTTTCCACTTTACATAGCTCTATACTAAGTAACACGGCAAATGGTTTCCTGTTACTAAGGAAACCATTTACAATGCTGGGTGGTAACCATACAGTATAGCCAAATAATGGGGTGATGTGGAACTATTATGATGCCTCAGTTAACTGGGTGGCAGGAGTAGACTGTAGCACCAGTTGAGCAGGGCAGTACTCCCAAGGTGGATGGAAGGCTGATGACAGGGAGAGCTGGAGCTCCCATTTCTTCAGCCTTCAGGACTTGTTCCTGACCATCCCCCTTTGCTGAACTTTTTGAGTGTCTCAGTAACACAGAAAGTAGTCCAGCATGCTCTCCAATACAAGTTTCTCTAACTGTCAACACCAAACTACAAGCACACTACAC
>JAGKTI010003715.1:0-35872 GCA_018397915.1 Birgus latro
AGCAGGTTTGTATAACCATACCAGTGACCTTCGTTCCCTTCCCATAATTGTTCGCGGATTTTATAGCTCCCTAACTCAACGTCACTGACACCGGTGCAGTAATGCATTGTTCAAGGATGGCAGGTATGAAGGGGTTAATGGAAATACATAATTACTGTATTTGTATCAATACTGTCTCAAACATACACATAACAACGAACGAAGAATGAGCAGTAAATGTACACACAGCTGCAAAGAGCAGAAATAACTGTATGCTCTGTCGGTCCGAAATGTGTGGTGAACCGGGACATTGAACAAAAAATGTGGGATGCTAACTTACGAGAAGACGTGAGACGAAAGTTTTTTTTCTCTTCTGACTAGTAAACATTTTTGCTCCATTTCGTCCCCTAAAATTGTGAAACCTATAAATTTTCATGTAAGCATACAGCCTAATGACCTTTCCAAGTCAATTTATATTCCTCTAGTTTGTTTTCTGTATTTTTTCTGCCTATTTTGAGGGTGGTAAATTACCTTTCTCTCGCAGAAAGATTTCCTCTCTTATTATCATAATGTTCCTTAAGCCTTACCTACTATTGTTTTTGGCATAATGGAAGAAACTTACTCAAATTAAGGGGTATGTTACATTAGCATTTAAACAAATCGGCGAAGACATCAGAGAGGAAGTGACCGCCTGGCTGCTTGTAGAGTAGGGTCGTGTAAACATATCAGTGACCTTCGATCCCTTCCCATAATTGCTCGCAGTTTTTTTTTNNNCGAATTACGGTCATTTCGCCCACATGCCAATTCGCCCACATACCAATTCGCCCACAAATCATTTCGCCCACAAGTCAGTTCGCCCGCATATAAGAGTCAATTGGCCCACATATAAGAGTCAATTGGCCCACATATAAGAGTCAATTCGCCCACATATAATTAAAAAGAAATGATTATTAAAAAACAGCTACATACATGTAAGATTCAGATTAAAGAAACTTTTATTAAAAAACAGCTACATATATGCAAGATTTAAAAAGTAGTGACAAAGATTAAAAAAAAAAAGAGAGAAACTGATTTAAAAAACAGCTACGTACACGCAAGATTCAGCTGCGGACTGGGCCATTGAGATGAGCACACGCTTTCAGCAACTGATATGCAGATCTCTCACCCCTCGCGTGCTCATCCCAAAGAGTGAATATTTTACCCTGTACGTCTCTATATTTTTTCCGTTGGATCCTTCGTAGCTTTTTTTTCGGATACTAGCCTTATGTACACAGATGTCAATTTAGCCTCTTTGTGGAGAAGGCTTACGAGGAGGTAAAACTGGAGGTTACATCTACCTGCAGCACGTTTGTTGAGTCGATTGTGCCAGCCTTCAATGTCATTATTGGTACGGACAGACTGACTGAAAATACTCCAGCTAGACGTTGGCCATAAGGAGTTGCGGATCCATGTTCTTGAAATATACTGCATTATCGTTTGTAACTGGGTTGTGGTAGCTTGGCGAGAGAGACGTTCAAACATGGGCTCTATATCTGCCTCAGGCAGAAATGGAAGGGCCATCACTTTCCGCAAGTATTTGTACGTCCCGTCATCATGTGTGTAGGCATGCTGGAGACCAACCTCTTGAACCTACGTATATATTTCAAAACAAAGAAATGTGGGCGAAATGACTTAACAATGTGGGCGAAATGACTTAACAGTGTGGGTGAAATGACTCCACAGTGTGAGCGAAATGACCTGTGGGCGAAATGACTCCATAGTGTGGCGAAATGGCATGTGGGCGAAACGACCGGATACCATACTCTCTCTTTCACACACACACCTAAGAACGAACAAATGAACATAATGTACACTTAACTGAAAGAGACAGAAAAAACTACTGTATATGCTCTGGGAAGCACAATATCTAACGAAGAATGTGAAACTGAATGCTAACTTAAAAGAACACGTGAGATGGTGGAGTAATTTTTGTCTGATTAGCAAACATTTCTGTTCCACTTCGTCCCCTAAAATTGTGAAACCCATAAATTTTCGTCTAAGCATACAGCCTAAAGACTTTACCAGTTCAATTCATATTCCTCTAGTTTGTTTTCTGTATTATTCTACTTCGAATCTGGTAATAATTACCTTCTCTTGCTGAAAGATTTCCTCCTTTATCATCATCACATTCTTTAGGCCGTACCTACGACTGTTTCCGGTATAATGGAAGAAACTTATTCAACATAATAAGAAGTGGATTTCAATTAGAAGTGGATTTCATTTCCCAATTCTCCAACTGGAGCCCAGGTTAAGATAGGTTAAATTATTTGGTAGTTAAGCAAGGTTAGGCTAGGTTAGGTTATCAGTCGCCTAACAAAACTCCACCTTGCCATCCATGTAATCGAGTTGTGAGCAGGAGGTGTGGGTGGGGGGACAGACTCACGCTCGTTTACCTGTGCCTCGCTCACTAGCAACCGGATGCTTCATGTTTAAACCGGCGCTGTTGTACGAATAATTCTATATACTACTGTTCCACTGAACCATTCAGTCACGGCCCGGATATACCGAAGGCTGGATAATCCGAGCCTGGATAATCAAGCTTTCACTGTACTTACATATTTTCGTTCGTTAGATTTTATTATTATTTTTTACTCAAATTATACACATGAAATATCATAAGCTCTTTGATAGTACTCTCAGAAACTCGAGATGACCACTAGTCTTTTTGCTAGGTACTGATACTCAAGCTGAACTTTCTTCCATCTCATATGTGTATATGTAAAAAACAATACAGTACTTATTTGTGAAAAAAAAATATAGAAATGCAGAAGTAGGTCAATATACAAATCAACAATATATGGATAACTCACTTGCTCCAGAGGTGTTGGGCTGCTGGCAGGAACTTGAAGGAATTGAAGATGGGTTAGGTAGTGTGTGTGTGTGTTTGTGTGTGTGTGTGTGCGTGCGTGTGTGTGTGTGTGGCGTATTCTCTGCTCCTTGCACCACGTTTGCCTAACACATGCGATGCACACAACAGATTTCTCCACGAATGTGTGTGTGTGTGGCGTATTCTCTGCTCCTTGCACCACGTTTGCCTAACACATGCGATGCACACAACAGATTTCTCCACGAACATTCGCTGCACGACATACGTATATAATGTCATATATGTGTCACTGTGTGGCGTATTTTCTTGTCTGATCATTACGTAAATTTCCGCTGTCAGTCAATCAATGCAATATTTCTCTGTGGACACTCGCTGCACTATTTCATATGTATATTTCACACTGAACCATATGCAATATAAAACACTATCACATGATTCCATCCCCCCCTCCTCTGTTATTCCCTTCCTTACTGTATGACGTACGAGAGCGCTTGCTCCCTTAGCAACTGATGCATATGTCTATGTATCTCTATGTCATAGTAGGACAGTTATTTCACTAATCCAGGCACTACATGCTTCACAGATATAAGTAATGGCTTCATTATAAGGGTAAAATACATCATTTACGGGCAGGGTGAGTGGAAACCCTGCAATAACAAACCAGACTCCTGCCTCTAGGCCTAACGTCTGATAACGGGCCCCAGTGCTTTACAAACAATATATCTATGTTCAGTAAACACAATCACTTCACAGTATAGTAAAAAAAACACTGTACGATCACAATATTTCAATAATGGCTTCAGCCTCAGGTGGGAGGGGGAAAATGGCGGATTTAAAAGCACAACGCAACACAGCACGATCCTACTGTCTGGCTGCTAATGGAGCACTAAGATTCTATCACTACGTACAGGCACATATGAGCCATTGCAGTGTTGCCAAGGTCGAACCTCGGGAGAGACACGTGGCTGCTAGAACGCTACAATTTTTTTTTTTCCATTTTCATGCGATTTGAGGTCCTGTGCTTTGGCACACCACACCACATGAAACACAAATTGCGGTCCTGTGCAGAAAAGTGTTAAATTGAAGAAATTTAATCTATTTTTGAGTACATAGAGTAAGTTTCTTCTATTCTTTTGAAATAAAATTTACTTTTCTTAAAGATGTGAAGAGAATTGTCTGGCTCACCTAACAATGTGTTTATTAGCTTCCTAAACCCATGCTATGATACAAAGAAGAACTGATAAAGTTACAGTGCATTTACCATATGGGCAAAAACATCTGAGATTAAGCGCCAGCTTAACTGCTTGGGATGGTAGCATAGAGTCGTGTAAACATACCAGTGACCTTCGTTCCCTTCCCATAATTGTTCACAGTTTTTTATAGCTCACACTAACTCAACGTCACTGACAACAGTACATTAAACGGTTGTTCAAAGCCAGGGGTTAATGGAATACATTACTGTTTGCATCAATACTCTCCCATTCGCATATAAACACGAAAACGAACAAAAGACTGAGCGCTAAATGTACGTTTAACTTTCATCCAAAAGACCTTACCAATTCATGTTCCTTCAGTTTATTTTATGTACTTTTCCAACTTAAGGTTAGGTTAGCTTTGGTTAAATTATTAGGTACAGTTAAAATCGGTTAGGTTAGGTTTAGTTAAACACTTAGTACAGTTTCTTCCACCATTATGATAAGGAATCAAACAGGAGCTGTCACAGCCGATCATCTAAAAACAATGGGGAAACAGATTTAACAAGCAACTTTTATTTATGGATTAATGCATTACAATATCAGTGGTTTATGGGCTACGCAATTACGGTGGTAAATATCATATTCAGAAAGTCGTCAAGAATTAGCGAATTTCAAAGAATTAGCGAGGGGGCTTGGAACGTAACCCTTGCTGATTTGGGTAGGGGTAGGGGCGGGAGGCGGGGGGTGGGGAGGTACTGTACTGTACGATATTGTGCAAATATTGTAATCAATATGGTACTATACCTGAATCTGAGAAATATGGAAACTAGTGAACATATACAAGTGTAATGAAACAGTAAGCCTACAAGTCACAGATAACACTCCTTGGACTGCCCAGATGATTCCAAACCTCTGCTGAACAATCAAAGACTTTCGTAAATGGGACTATTTCTCAAAGTTGCTGAAATATCGGATCTACCAAATAATCAGCTGCCGAATAATAGGACTTTTACTGTACATACAATTTACAAACCGATAGACATTCCCAGATTCGTATATTACCTTCAATGCTACTAATATTCCCATCCCCAAAAGTACTGAAATTCTCGGCGTCTTGTTAACAATGCCCTCAGCTGGCCCTCTCATGTCAGATCACTTGCTAAAACCGCCTCAAAGAAACTTGGATTGTTGTACTAAGTCCGTAACTTCTTCACTGACGAGCAGTTAGCTATAATTTATAGGAATCATGTGTGCTCTCAGCTTGAATATTGCTCACCCTTGTGGAATGGTTGTGGAGAGGTTGCATAAAAACAACGACAAAATTCAGAACAAAGCAGGTGGAATTATTAATAACCCTGCTATTACAAATAAATTACAACCCCTACAAGTAAGAAGAAATGTTGCCTCCCTTGCATTATTTTGCAGATATTTTTAAGGCAAATGCTCAGACGAACTTGTGTCAATTGTGCCACCTCTCCATGCCCTCCCTTGTGCTACACAGGCATCTGGCAGCACTCATGACTGGAATGTCACATAGCCATATTGCAGAACTTCCACCTACCAGAATTCTTTCATTTATTTATCTCTCTGGAATTTGCTTCTCCAGGGTTGTTTCCCTCCAAACTTCAACATACAGCTGTTCAAGTCCAACTGTTACAGATATTTCATGAATGGAGGACACCAGTAATCTGGTGTTTGGATTTTTTTCTTTATTCATATGATTTTCCTTCCTCTGTTCTGTTATTTAAAAAATATATATACATTAAGTCCTCATTTTTCGATGCACTTTACTTCGACGCCTTCCTTTTCGCACAAGACAAAAGTTTCCGATTTATTTCAGTCATTTTCCCTAAACTTCGACACTCCCAGTCAGCAGCCGACACATACCATCGGTTGGCGTGTTCCCCTGTTTGTAAACAAAGAAGATGGCGACCACTCCAACTCCGTACTACAACTGCTCCAACTGTGGACTTTTTTCCCTCCCATGGTGAGGTTGAACTTCACCAAATTCATTGTGTTAAGTAATGAAACATTAAAGATTCTTTGGGTATAGTGACTAGGTTAGTTTTGTTCGTAAAACCACTATGAACGTGTTAGTAATGAAGCATCTATCTGTAAGCTAAGACGAAGTATTATGCCTCCCATCATCATCACGTATATAACAATGGTTATTAATGTGTTAAAAGGGAGTTCTGTTGACACTTGAACATACGAACTTTATCAAATAAATTTCTTCAGTGCTCGACCAGGCAGCCTCTGCCATCTTGAATGCTTTGGTCGGTCAGCTGATCTGTCTCTACTAACGAACAAATAAACAAGGCAGTATTCCGATGCCCATCAAGTAAACTGGACTTTACTTCTTTCTTTAATGTCTACAGGAGTAGACTGTAGCACCAGTCGAGCAGGGCAGTACTCCCAAGGAGGATGGAAAGCTGATGACAGGGAGAGCTGGAGCTCCCATTTCATCAGCCCTCAGGACTTGTTCCTGACCATCCCCCTTTGCTGAACTTTTTCAGTGTCTCAGTAACACAGAGAGTATACCAGCATGCTCTCCGATACAAGGTTCTCTAACTGTCAACACCAAACTACATAAATGCTACACACTTCACTTCCTTTTCAAATTTTTTAAAAATGACTACTGGAAATCGTGCCTCGGAGTCCCCAGGGGGGAGGGGCATAAATGCCCCCACCATCCGCCCCTCTCCCGGTGACGACTCTCAGAGCTGCCTGGAACCACTGCCTGACTCACTCCTTCTTCATTTCTGTAACATTCGCGGCCTTTCCTCTAACTTTCACTCTGTTGAGCACCACCTCTTCTCCTCTAAACCTCACCTTCTCTTTCTCTCTGAGACAACTGACAGCAAACCCTTTTCTGTATCCTCCTACTTTCTCTATTCTCATTTCAAAGCCAAAGGTGGCTGTTGTGTATATGTACGCAACGATCTATCTTGCTCTCGTGTTCCTCAACTTGATTCTTCTGAATTCTCTACTCTCTGGCTTCGGCTCTCCTGTCATTCTCTGACTAAATATATCTGTGCTGTTTACTTATCTCCTAATTCTACTGACTATCAAAAATTCTTTGACTATCTTACTTCTACGATGGAACACATTCTATCCATTTCTCCTTTCTCTGAAATCTCCATTCTAGGAGATTTCAATGTTCACCACCACCTATGGCTCTCCTCTCCTTTAACTGATCCACCTGGTGAACAAGCCTACATCTTTTCTATCCTTAATGACCTAGAGCAGCTTGTACAGCACCCTACCCGTGTCCCTGACAGCCTTGGAGAGAGTTCCAACATACTTGACCTTTTCTTAACAACTAATCCTTCTGTTTACACTGTTAATCTTTTCTCTCCGTTGGGCTCCTCTGATCATAACCTTATTACCTTAACCTGTCCTACTGCTCCAGTACAGCCTGTGGACCCTCCAAAGAAACGCCGCCTGTGGCACTTTGGAGCTGCAGATTGGGAGGCCCTCAGGCAGTACTTCTTTGATTTTCCTTGGAATGATTATTGCTTCCATGGTCGGGAGCCATCTGAGTGTACCCTGCGCATTACGGAGGTTATTCTCTCGGGCATGGAAGCATACATTCCTTTTTCATATCCTCTGACTAATGCAAGAAAGCCTTGGTTTAATCACGCTTGTTCTAATGCTGTCCGCAACAGAGAGAGGGAATTTAAAAGGTACCAGAGCCAACCCACCCCTGAATCACATCTTTTTTTATATTTCTGCCCGGAATCGTGCTAAGTCTGTTCTTCGCTCTGCTAAAAATAATTTCATCCGTGCTAAATGTTCCCAACTCTCCAACTTGAATTCTTCTCGCTCCTTTTGGCACCTTGCCAAAAACCTTTCTAACAACTTTACCTCATCATCCTTCCCTCCTCTTTTCTACTCTGATGGCTCTGTAGCTATTTCTTCTACTGATAAAGCAGATCTCTTCACTCACACTTTCTCCTCCAATTCTACCTTAGACGATTCCGGTGCTGTTCCTCCATCACTTCCCCCCCTCAGACTTCCATATGACTAGCATTAAAATTTCTTCAGCTGATGTATTTTCTGCCATCACTGGCCTCAATATTAACAAGGCAAATGGGCCTGATGGAGTCCCTCCTGCTGTCCTCAAAAACTGTGCTTCTGTGCTTACACCCTGCCTAGGTAAACTCTTTCACCTTTGTCTCTCAACTTGTACCTTTCCTTCTTGCTGAAAGTTTGCTCTCATTCAGCCAGTCCCAAAGAAGGGTGACCATTCCCAACCCTCTAACTATCGTCCAACTGCTTTAACATCCTGTGTCTCAAAAGTTTTCGAATCAGTTCTTTAACAGAAAAATTTTAAAGCATCTTTCCTGTTACAAACTTCTTTCTGATCGTCAGTATGGGTTCCGTCAGGGACGCTCCACTGGCGATCTCCTCAACTACCTTTCAGACTCCTGGTCATCCTCCTTTCGGGACTTTGGCGAAAGCTTTGCCATTGCACTTGACATCGCAAATGCTTTCGATCGAGTCTGGCATAAATCTTTGATTTCCAAACTGCCATCTTACAGTTTCTATCCTTTTATCTGTGCCTTCATCTCTAGCTTCCTGTCTGGTCGTTCTATAGCTGCTGTTGTAGACGGCCATCGTCCTTCTCCTAGACCTATCAACAGTGGTGTTCCTCAGGGCTCTGTCCTATCACCAACTCTCTTTCTTTTATTCATCAATGACCTTCTAAGCTGTACATCTAACCCTATCCACTCATATGCTGATGATTCCACCCTTCACCTTTCCATTCGATTTCCGCAACGTCCATCTCAGCAGTTACTTCAGCAAACAAGGGATGAGGCTATGGCACACCTAATGTCTGACTTGGCTCATATCTCTGATTGGGGTAAAAATAATCTTGTTATTTTTAATGCATCAAAAACTCAGTTCTTACACTTATCAACCTGACAAAATCTTCCTCAGGATTACCCACTAATGTTTAATAATGTCCAGCTCAGTCCTGCATCATCCTTGAACATGCTAGGGGTTTCATTCTCTCGGGATTTGTCTTGGAAAGAACATATTACATCTCTTGTGAAATCTGCTTCCAAAAGATTAGGTGTGCTATGCCGATTCCGAACTTTCTTTACCCCGGCACAGTTGTTGACCTTGTACACGGGTTTTATTCGCCCGTGTATGGAGTACAACTCTCATGTGTGGGGAGGCTCTCCACATGCAGCTCTTCTCAATAGGGTGGAGTCAAAGGCTTTTCGTCTCATTAACTCTCCTCCTCTTACTGATTCCCTTCAACCATTGTCTCTTCGCCGCACTGTTGCATCTTTATCTCTCTTCTATCGCTACTTCAATGGTCACTGTTCCTCTGAACTGTCTGCTTGCATCCCCCCACCTCTACGACGGGCACGTAGTACCCGTCTAGCAACAAACTCTCATCCCTTTTCTGTCCAACTCTCTAATGCAAGAGTTAACCGTTACTCCCAGTCCTTCATTTAAGCAACTGGTCAACTCTGGAACTGTCTCCCTCTGTCTGTATTCCCTACTTCCTATGATCTCCAATCTTTCAAACGCAGTGCGTCCAGGCATCTCGAAATGAATGGATCTTGAATTTGGCTCTCTTTTGTATTGTTTTTACTTTTTCTTGGAAGGAACAATATGTGGGCCCTGGCCTTTGGTTCCTTCTTCCTTGCATTAAAAAAAAAAAAAAACATAAGTTACCAGAATAGTAATGTTAATATTTAACTTACAAATTCAGTACTGTGGAAAAGCAGTACAGTGAATCACATGATCAAAACAAACCGTGTGGACTGTGTTCAAGGGTTTGGCCTTTCAAAGGCCTTTATAACAGTTTTAAAGTCTTTTCAAGTACATGTTTATTGTTTTATGCTGTTTTAGCACTAGTCAACACTCTTCATTTAATTTTGGGTAGGGCCTGTTTGGTGTTACAGTACTTTCTGACAGGGTAGTAACGTGTCCCACCGGAACGCCAATCTGTTTTTCCGACTGATTCTTAACTTCACACTTTGATGTTCCACGGTTCGCGTGGTTTTGGCGGAACATCAGAGCAGCGAAAAATGAGGACTTATTGAATATATATATGTATGTATGTATGTATGTATGTATATACAGTAATCTCTCTACTATCCGGATGACGACTATCTGGTTACATCACTATTCAGACATCGTGGGATGATGGCCCCCCCCCCCATAAAAATCTGATTTTTTCCAACCGCGTCAGTTTGAATTTCCCACACGCGCCGACTAGCTCCCTTCCCGCCCAATCCCCCTCCTACTAGTTCTGTCTCAACTCCCATGAACAGTGGACAGCTGTCCGACTGTTTGCGGTATTTTCGTTCTTGTTTAAATAATCTAAAGCCACAGTGCTAAGGATTAAGTGTAGTTAAACACTGGAGTACTGGGCATGCTTCAAGAGCAATTATGACCACTGTAAAAACCTCAGAGGTGGGGGTAAACAAGGAGTAAACAACAATCATGGACATGTAAGTAAACATTGTCAACTGCTAAATGTTTTCCATAATCACTTCTAAATCCTCATTCTCTGGTTACATTTTATTTACTTCATGCTTTGTGTCCCATATTTGAGTGCACAGGCTGTGAAAGAGGTGATTTTCTCAGTGATTACCATGTCTCTTACATACGTTCACTATCTAGTCAACTGGTGAACATTTTTGCCCTACACACCTCTAAATCATAATTTTTCTGGGTACATTTTATTTACTTCATGCTTTGTGTCCCATATTTGAGTGCATAGGCTGTGAAAAGGTGATTTTCTCCGTAACAATCATATCACTTCCTTACGTTCATTATGTAGTTAGCTGGAGAACACCCCTGCCTTACTCACCTCAAAATCATCATTTTGGGGTTAAGATTCAATTAATTCATGCTCTGTGCCAATTATTTATGTGAATGGGGTCTTAAATAAGTGCTATGCATGTCCGGTAGGTAGGTAGGTAGGTGGTTTTCTGATTTAGGCCAGGTTAGGTTAGGGTCATGAATGACCGGTGCTGTTGTTGAACAGTGAACACCTTTGCCATACCTAATTCTTTTTCTGGTAACAATTTATTTATTTGATGCTTTGTATCCCATATTTTAGTGCATAAGATATGAGAAATGATGATTTTCATAGTGACTGCCATGTCTGATATTTACTTATACTAAACTGCCAACTTGTGAACACCCCTGCCTTACTCATCTCAAATTCATCATTTTGGGGTTAAAATTAGATTAATTCATGCTTTGTGCCAATTATTTATGTGAATGGGGTCTTAAATAAGTGCTATGCATGTCCAGTACGGAGGTAGTTAGGTGGTTTTCTGATTTATTTTAGGTTAGGTTAGGGTCAAGAATGACCGGTGCTGTTGGTGAACAGTGAACACCTTTGCCATACCTAACTTTTTCTGGTAACAATTTATTTATTTGATGCTTTGTATCCCATATTTTAGTGCATAATATGTGAGAAATGATGATTTTCATAGTGACTGCCACGTCCAATACTTATTTACACTAAGCTGCCAACTCATGAACATCTATGCCTTACTTACTTCAAAATCATCATTTTTGGGTTAAAATTCAATGAATTCATGCTTTGTGTCCATTACTTAATGCATATGGTGTGAGAATGGGTGATTTTCATAGCGATTTCCATGTCTGATACTTACTTTCACTTGCTGGCAAGTTGTGAGCACCTATGCCTTACTCACCTCTAAATCATCATTTTTTGGTTAATCTATCTATCTATTGCCAGACGCCTCAATCCCGAACGGGGTGGCCACAAACAAATCGCCTCCATGTCACTCTGTCCCCTGCCATTTCACTACCACGCTCCCAACTCACACCCCCCTCTCTCATATACCTCTCCACTCCATCCCTCCATCTCATCCTCGGCCTCCCCCTCCCTCTCGCCCCCTCCACCTCACTCACATACACTCTCCTCGTCAATCTTTCACTCTCCATCCTCTCCACATGCCCAAACCACCTTAACGTGTTTCTCCTAACGCTTCCCATCACGTCCTCAACCACACCACAACGCTCCTTCACTTCCTCATTTGTTAGTCTGTCTCTCCATGTGACTCCACATGCTCCTCTCAAATAACTCATTTCCACTGCTCTCACTCTTGACTTCTGTCCTTCCAACAGGGTCCAAGCTTCACTTCCATATGTCAGAGTTGGTATCACAATACTGTCATGTAACAACTTTTTCACTTCCATGCTCACCTCCCTGTTTCTTATCACTGCTTTCAACGAACCAGCAACCTTCCTTCCCTGCTGTACCCTTTCGAGCACTTCACCCTCCAGACTACCATCCTTACTCATCACACTGCCCAAGTACTTAAATTCACTCACATTCTCCATTTCCTTCCCATCCAATCTCACTGTACACTCACTGGCTTCACTTCTCTCGAAGACCATCACTTTACTCTTCCCCACATTCAGTTAATTCATGCTTTTTGTGCATTATTTATGTGAAAAGGGACTTAAATAAGTGCTATGCATGCCCGGTAGGGAGATAGGTAGGTTGTTTTCTGATTTAGGGTAGGTTAGGTTAGGGTCATGAATGACCAGTGCTGGAGCTTTATGGCCACTATCCGGACAAGACCACTGTCCGGTCATGCCTTTGGCTCTATTACGTCAGAGAGTAGAGGGATTACTGTATTCATAAATAAGACCGATAATAAGGAACCCTGGGCGTGTGGGTCATATGAGAGCCCACCCAACTCACAAAAATAGTACTGAGATTCAGGAATAGATGTTAAAAGGTTCAAAGTAGAATCTGGATCATAATCATTATCAATGTTATCACTACCATTATTGACCATGGAAAATCTTATGTTATTCAAATCTGAAATAGAAAACTCACTGAACCACAAATGACACTGAAGCTCACTATCAGTTAATACATGGAATGGAAAAATATTGTCATAATTGTCAGTAAATACCACTGCACTTAAATTAAATTGAGATAGAATAAAATGAAAGGGAATTAAAATAAAGACATCATCAATGGACAGTGGAATTATCTACGAGTGTCTCGAGGGCAGAAAGTCATCTTGCCTGCATTATTATGTGCTTTATGTGTAACTTGCTAGTAGCAGAATGAGACTTTTCTTGCCATGAAAATGCACTGGTGTAACCCTCAATTGCCATGGTAGTAGCAGGGGAAGTGGTGGTGGGGGGGGAACATGCTGGTGATGTTACCCACAGAGGTGGTGGTTGGGGGCTTGGACAACATTGGTAGTCAAGGTCGGGGCACTGGTAGAGGTGGCAGTAGTCATTTCATCCATATCTGAAGCAGTGGTGAAGGCCAAGGTTGAAACGGAAGATGAAGCAATAGTTGTGTTTACTGGTGTTATGCTGGTTGATTCCATTTCCATCACTATGATAGGAGTAGTAGTTGCAGTAGTAGTAGTGGTATACTGCTTTGAGTGGACAGATGCAACAGCAGCCGAGTTGAAGGGAATTTGCCGAGATGAAGATTCTGCAGCATCCCTCCTAGGTGCTGTGGTTGGGGAATTACCCCCATAGGTGTGCTCTCATAAGTTAAGAGTTCATTTCTACATTCTTCACTCTTCTTCCTGATTGTCTTATTTTTTTTGGATTGCTTCTGAGTGGTAAATGTTTCATTCGAAATCTGTTTCCCTGTTGTTTTTAGCTGTGTTCCACTGTGTCAACTCGTTTGACCTGTCAGGGTTATGGCAAAAGGACCTGTCCTAACCAAAGTGTTTAACTAAACCTTACCAAGCTTAACTATACCCAATAATTTAATCTAACCTATCCTAACTTAACCTTACATCCAGTTGGGAAAGTAGAAAATGAAAACCACCTTTGCGTACGTCAAGACAATCATAGGTACGGCTTAAGGAACGTAATGATAAAAAATGGGAAAATTCTCAGCAGAAAAGGTAACTTGCCACCCTGAAAATAGTCGGAAAAATACACAAAACAAACTGGAGGAATATGAATTGAACTGTAAGGTCCTTCTACCGCTTCAAGTAAAGCATAAGTTTACTGAAATGCAATAAAACATGGCATGAATGAAAGCAATATCAGAACGATTTGGAAGGACCAGGAGAAGATAAAGATTGTGCGTAGGAAGTGATGCGAGCCTGGCGGATGTGAGAGTTTATACGTTGTCCTCACAGTATAGACACTCTACATTGTGTGTTGTCCTGAAGCTAATATGTTTGAAGGGCCTTATGTGGAGCATCAGAAAAAGAAAACTCTCACTTTACCCCTTCTTACGACCTTACTCCACGTAAATTACCCCCACTTGTCCGCACCATCAGGTAAAACACTGAGAACATCTGTGATATTAAAAATAGCATTAATAAAACAAAAGTTGGGATGGGTACCCTTGTGTTGTTGATATGTAGCTTCTCGGCACTTATCTCCCACCCCCCACCCATAATGTTGTCAAAGTTTCACCTTTTATCATGTAGCCCTCGGGAGAGACGTTAGGCCACATGGTTAGACAAAAATTTACGGATCTGGCAGTTTTAGGGAGCGAAACAGAACGAAAATGTTTGCAAACCAGAAATAAAAGTACTCTTTCATCCATGTGTTCTGGTAAGTTAGCATTCAGTTTCACATTCTTCATTCGATATCGCGCTTCCCAACACATTTCGGACTTACTGAGCAGTTTAGCCATAAGCTTAGTTAGTCCGAAATGTGTTGGGAAGCATGATATCAAACAAAGAATGCGAAACTGAACGCTAACTCACGAGAACACACGGATGAAAGAGTGATTTTTTCTGGTTAGCACACAATTCTGTTTTATTTCGTCTCCTAAAACTGCCAGACCATAAATTTTAGTCTTACCATACGGCCTAAGGTCTCTCCCGAAGGCCACATCATACGAGAAAAGGCAAAACTGACAACAAAATTGGGGGTAGGGGTGGGAGGAGAATACCAGAGAGCTATGTATGAACGACACAATGGTGCCCAGCTCAACTTCTGTTTTGTTAATGCTATTTTTAATACCATTAACCACAAAACCGCGGGCCATCACTTTCGTGAGGCTCGGTGGCGATGGCTCGAGCTGTGGGCCATCAGTTGGGTGCCTCTGTTTACTTTTTAAGTAGCTGGGGCTGTCAATATATAAATATATATGAAAAATTTTAGGAGAAGCCTGAGTGATATTTTTATCACTCAGGCTAGTTTTGGCCAATATTTTAAAAAAGTAAGTCAGAGCGCAAATTACCACCGGCAGGAAGTGCCAGGACCGCCTCCCACAACCCCACGGTTTAGGGGTTAATGTTCTTAAGTACAATACTTAAATCTCTTTCAATGTCTGACCTGACGGTATGTATAAGTGGAGGTAAGTGGAGTAAGGTGGTAATGAGGGGCAAAAGTGAGAGTTTTGGAAAGTTGCCAGAACACATTGTACCATTATACATGTAAACATATTGTCTGAATGATGTGGATTTGAGTACCATGGTCCTTGTCCAGTACCTATTGCCTGCGGTACACAAGGTTTGAGTGTATAATAATACTGTACTGTACACTGATAAACATGTCTTTAATTTACCTTATTTTGGTAAACATTGTTGAAGTGGTCAGGCAGTCCGGACTGCTTTTGGCTTTATCGGACTTTTTCCGATATACTGTATAGGAATTTAGTCCGGTAGCTCCTCGAGTCCGATGAAAGCGAATTCCTGTCAATTGAAGTCCATTATATTGAGGTTTTACTGTACAGTGAATGCTCGATTATCCTGATTCGGATTATCCAGGTTTCGGTATATCTGGGCCGTGACCGAATGGTTCCGTGGTACAGTAATACATAAAATTATCCGTACGATAGCTCCAGTTTAAACAGCAAGCATCCAGTTGATAGCGAGCGAGCCACAGGTAAATGAGCGTGAGTCTACCCTCCACCCACACCTCTTCACAACTCGATCACAAGGGTGGTGGTGGGGTGGAGTCTAATGAGGTGACTGATAACCTAACCAAGCTTAACTACCCTAATAATTTAACCTAACCTAACCTCACCTGAGCTCCAGCTGGAAAATTGGGAAACGAAATTCACCTCTGGTTACAGTGACAAAGTTACTTCCATTATGCCGGAAACAATCGTAGATACAGCTTAAAGAATATGATAATAAGGGATGAAATCTTTCAGCAAAAAAAGTTAATTTACCACCCTCAAAAGAATCAGAAAATTACAGATAACAAACTAGAGGAATATAAACTGAATTGATAAGGTCTTTAGGCTGTGTGCTTAGACAAAAATTTATGGCTTTCACAACTAATGGGGATGAAATGGAATAAAAAAGTTTGATATTCAGAAAAAAAAAATTACTCTTTCATTTCACATGTCCTCGAAATTCAGAATTCAATTCCACATTCTTCATTCGATATCACTCTTTCCAACACACTTCAGACCAACTGAACATAGTTATTTCTGCTCCTTAAAGTTAGGTGTACATTTACCGCTCATTCTTTTGTTCATTCTAAAGTGTATGTTTGAAAGAGAGAGTACTGATACCAACAATGAATTTTTTTTTGAAGAAGAAGAAGGAACCAAAGGCCATGAGCCCACATACTGTTCCTTCCAAGAAAAAACAAAATCAATATGAAAGAGAGCCAAATTCAACATCTATTCATTTCGAGATGCCTGGACACACTGCGTTTGAAAGACTGGAGATCATAGGAAGTAGAGAATACAGACAGAAGAAGACAGTTCCAGAGTTGACCAGTTGCATAAATGAAGGACTGGGAGTAACGGTTAACTCTTGCATTAGAGAGTTGGACAGAAAAGGGATGAGAGTCTGTTGCTAGACGGGTACTACGTACACGTCATAGAGGTGGAGGGATGCAAGCAGACAGTTCAGACGAACAGTGACCGTCAAAAGAAGCGATAGAAGGGAGATAAGGATGCAACAGTGCGGCGAAGAGTCAAAGGTTGAAGGGAATCAATAAGAGGAGGAGAGTTAATGAGACAAAATGCCTTTGACTCCACCCTATTGAGAAGAGCTGCATATGGGGAGCCTCCTCACACACAGAAGTTGTACTCCATACAGGGGAGAATAAAACCCGTGTACAAGGTCAACAACTGCGCAGGGGTAAAAAAAAAAGTTCGGAGTCGGCTCAGCATACCTAATCTCTTGGAAGCAGATTTCAAAAGAGATGTACAGTGAAAGCTCGATTATCCAGGCTCGGATTATCCAGCCTTCGGTATACCCGGGCCGTGACTGAATGGTTCAGTGGTACAGTAATACATAGAATTATTTGTACGATAGCTCCGGTTTAAACACGAAGCATCCGGCTGCCAGTGAGTGAGGCACGGGTAAACGAGCGTGAGTCTGTCCCCCCACCCACTCCTCCTGCTCACAACTCGATCACATGGATGGCATAGTGGAGTTTTGTTAGGTGACTGATAACCTAACCTAGCCTAACCTTGCTTAACTACCTAATAATTTAACCTATCCTAACCTAGGCTCCAGTTGGAGAATTGGGAAACGAAATCCACTTCTTATTATGTTGAATAAGTTTCTTCCATTATACCGGAAACAGTCGTAGGTACGGCCTAAAGAATGTGATGATGATAAAGGAGGAAATCTTTCAGCAAGAGAAGGTAATTATTACCAAATTCAAAGTAGAATAATACAGAAAACAAACTAGTGGAATATGAATTGAACTGGAAAAGTCTTTAGGCTGTATGTTTAGACGAAAATTTATGGGTTTCACAATTTTAGGGGACGAAATGGAACAGAAATGTTTGCTAATCAGAAAAAAATTACTCTACCATCTCACGTATTCTCTTAAGTTAGCATTCAGTTTCACATTCTTCGTTAGATATTACGCTTCCCATTTCAGACTGGCAGAGCATATAGTAATTTCTGTCTCTTTCAGTTAAGTGTACATTATGTTCATTCTTTTGTTCATTCTTAAGTGTGTGTGTGAAAGAGAGAGTATTGATGCAAACAATAATATATTCCATTAACCCCTTCATAGCTGTCGGCCTTGAACGATGCTTTACTGTACCAGTGTCAGTGACGGTATGGGTTTAGGGACAAAAAAAAAAAAAAATAAAAAGTGCACCAGATGAGTCTTACCACATCTGTAAGAAAAAGAAACTGATTTTATAACTTAGAAAAAATGGTTCCAAGGCCTGCCACGGAAGCACGCAAATTTCTGAACTCACTGCCATTGAAGGGGCTAAACATATGCTTTACTGTAAGCTTATAGTAAAAGCCCCTTACCAAATCAGTTCATCCTGATGTTCTGTTAAGTTTTTCTGATTGTTTCTGGGTTGGCAAATAAACATTTCTTGTTAAATCTGTTTCCCCATTGTTTTTAGCTGTTCTGCTGGTGTGCAACTCTTGTTGTTAGTTAACCTAATGGCGGAAGGTACTGTTCTGATCTGATTGTTTAACCAAACCTGGCCTAACTTAGCTTAACTGCACCTAATAATTTAACCTAACTTAATCTCCAGTTTGGAAGTTGGGAAACGAAATCCACACTTGAATATTTTGAGGTTCTTCCACTGCGCTGGAAACAATCGTAGGTACAGTCACATTCATGAGTCCCGATACACAGGTGTTTTTGTTGTCTACTGCAGTGCTCACTGCTTTTGGAATATGGAACTTTTGTGCTTACTGCCTGATACACTGAACATAATTTGGTCGTTTAGCAAGTGAAATAGTTCAACATCCTACCAACAGTGGACACAACAGCAGACAAGACAACTACATGTGTATCAGGACTCACGAACGCGACTGTACAGCTTCAGGAACATGACGATAATAACAGAGAGGATATTTTTCAGCAAGATAAAGAAATTTACCAAACTGAAACTAGAAAAATACAGAAACAAGCAGGATGCATATGCAAAGATTTGGGAAGGTCTTTCTGCTACGTTAAGTGTGCATTTACCGGTAAATAAATCAGTCTAACAGTACTTGTTTTTCGTTTCCGCCGGATTAATCGTGATTTCGGACTATTCAGTCACCCCTTCACACCTCATAGCCCAGATAATCGGGCTATCTCTGTAATATGTTCTTTCCAAGATAAATCCTAAGAGAATGAAACCCCAAGCATGTTCAAAGATGATGCAGGACTGAGCTGGACATTATTAAACATCAGTGAGTAATCCTGAGGAAGATTTTGTCAGGTTGACAGGTGTAAGAACTGAGTCTTTGATGCATTAAAAATAACAAGAACATTTTTACCTCAATCAGAGATACGAGCCAAGTCAGACATTAGGTGTGCCATAGCCTCATTCTTTGTTTGTTGAAGTGACTGCTGAGATGGACATTGCGAAAACCGAATGGAAAGGTGAAGGGTGGAATCATCAGCATATGAGTGGATAGGGTTAGATGTACAGATTAGAAAGTCACTGATGAATAAAAGGTGTAGGAAACTAGGCAAACCACACTCACCGGCCTCACAACGTGAACTGCCAAGGTTCCCGGTTGCATACCACAGGAACCTTCCAATGACGTCATCACTCGTGACTCAGCAGGTGTGTGCGTGCGCACACAAACTAACAACAATATGCACTAACACTCTCGTCCTCTCTTCTTAATTTTGACAGAAGATTCCAAGGACGAAGCTGGATGGTCTATTTGCGTCTGATACACACTATGCATCCAATATATAGACTTTTGTGTGAGTACCATCAACACCCGATATGCACTATGTATACACTTTTGTTTAATTACTATCAAGACCCAGTCTGTGGCCACATACAGATATGTGATGTCTCTTGAAGTATCATAAACTTTCTAGTCTCGGCTGACTGCTGCATGCAGCCACTCGGTCGAGGCACCTTTCTTGGTGAGACAATCAGCCAGTTGTTGTGATGTATCCACCCAGGATACCTCATCAATCTCCCCCCGTTCCAACATGTCCCGCAACACAGCAATATCAATGCGCAATCTCCTGTCTTCTACGCTCCTACAGGAGTAAAGGGCGTCCACCAGACTCTTGTTGTCAACGAAACACAATATTTTGATCTTTCCACATCCAGAAACCTCATGCAAAATGTTGGAGAGATATACAGCAGTTTCAGCACATTCAAGCAGCGCCAACGCCTCGGCAGATAAGGTAGATTTGACGACCCTCCTGATCTTTCTTGTCTACAAGAATATAGGACATCTTGCCTCACTAGCATCTCGTAGGAAGATCACAAAACTTCCCTGAGATCCATTGCATACAAGGTTGGCAAATGAGGCATCCGAAAAGCACTCTATATGACAGTCCTCGATCGGCCCCATTCTTGGAATGTATAGCTTCATGTTGTCAGTCTTCACCCTGGAGATCACCTTATTGAGTCTAAGCAAATCCACTACGGTAGCTCAGTTGCTATTAACACTCAACTCACACACATCAAAGGAAATATCTGGCTGAGTGTGTGTGGCAATCCAGTTGAGTTGCCCAATTAATGCTCAGTACTCCATTTTCTCAGACTTGGACAGCTCCCCTGATTTTACTGCTGCACAATGCTTACTCAGCGTGACTGCTTTCAAAGATGAAGCATACTGGAATTGGTCGAGCATTATGCTGCCATCGATGTTGGAGATGACATTGAGACCAACGTATTTCAAGGCTTTTGATTCTGAACTGCCGATGAGGAATATTTGACTCAAATGATTTATCACTTGCTGTTCGAGCTCATGTGTACCAGCCCAAAGGAAGTCGTCGACGTAGATGCATACAATGCCTTCGACTTTGCAACCATTGCTCCAAGAGAACAGCGCAGAATCCAGTGATGACACTTTAGCTCCGAGACTCAACAACTGATCTTTTACGCGCAGATACCAATGCCAAGCAGCATCACAAAGGCCGTAGACAGTTTTCTTTAGTCTCCATAACTTACCATTTGCATATTCAGGTGGAGGACGTAAATGAACAACTCTCTCAATGTCGTTACCTTGCAAGTATGCAGCTTTCACATCCACAGTGTGGCAATCCCACTGCTTGGTGGAGGCCAAAGAAAGTGCCAAACGCACTGCTTCCTTTGAACAAGTAGGCGAGTCTTTTTGGAGATCCACTGTGTCTTCCTCAAATCCTCTGGCGACTAAGCGAGCCTTAACAATAGGCTTTCCATTTTTCAGTTTTTCTGTCACAACTCATCGAACCGTTATGGCACCTTGCCCAACATCATCTACTTCCTCATACACATCATTATTCTGCCAATTTGTAATTTCATTTTCCTTAGTGCATAATATGGCCTCAGAGTTGAAAAGAACAAGCACTTCTGCGTCATCATCAACCACTTCCCATTCGCTAAGATCCTTCTCCAAATCTATCCAGTCAATGCTGCTGTCAGAGTCCCCTTTCAAATTATAGCAGTGTTTGTACTTTCCAGTGGCTTTACCTACCCGACTCATAATCCTTCCAGACATCAACTCTCCACTTTCTGAATGTATTCCCTTTATACACAGACCAACAGAAACTTTGGGAAGGTGATTAATCGGAACAGAAACTGTGGGAGGCTCATCAATTGGGACCACACCATCTTCCGACTCGTCATCTGGTGGACAGTCATTCAACACTTGCGGAGGATCGTCATTAGGCTTCTCCTGGACAACATTGTTCTTCTCATCACTGCTGACACCACTTTCAACTGTAGTATCTTGCTCTGGCGCACGCGCTAGACGACATACGTGCACTCGCACGTATACACCGCCGTGTCTCACCAGAATTTGCTTCCCATCTCTGCCTATTACAATTCTGGGACCGTGCCACTCATGACTGTCATTTCTTTTGTAGAAGACTTCGTCTCCATTTCGGATGTCGTTTAGGTCACTCAAACGTACGTTGTGCCGCAGAGCCCTGGCCAAACGTTCATCTGATTCGGTCTTTATAAACTCTTGTCTAGCTAAATGAAGAGCGTTCAAGTTGTCTCTCACAATTTTCGATGGTGATGAAGGTTCCAAGGCTGGAGGATCATTTGCTTACACATTAGGCAGACCGGGGTTTTGACCAAAAACAAGCTGGTTAGGAGAAAAGCCTGAGTAGTTGGTGAGAGCATTTCTTGCCGATACTGCCCATGCCAAGGCCACATCCAATTTACACTGGCTATCAGCCATTATCTTCCTAACAATGTCACCAATGACTGCATTTTGACGCTCACAGACTCCGTTGCTCCAAGGACCCTCTGCAGACGTTGTCATGATCTTGATATTGAAGGCCTCTCCCAGTGCTCGCATTTCCGCATTGTTGAATTCACAGCCACTGTCTGTAAGAATTTTTCTACGTGCGCCAAACACAACAATCCAGCTCAAAAATATTCCTTTGATAATGGTGGGTGCACACTTATCCGCGATTACTATCGCATTACAATACCTGGTCGCCAAATCAACAAGGACTAAGAAATAATGCTTTCCCCAAGCTTTTAAATCCATGGCCATGGCTTCGTTAAACTTAGACGCCATGGGCAAACTGACTACGGTTCGGGGCTTGGCTTTCTTAAATCTGCAACAGACTGTACAAGCATCAGATACAGCCTTGATAGCCCGTTCCAGTTTTGAACTTTTAATTCCCGCATCTGTGATCAGTTTAATTAATTTTGCCGATGTTGGGTGTCCAAATTGCCTGTGAAGCTTCGAAGCGGTTTTTTCTACATCACCCCCACGAGATGCCAACATGATTGTTTCACAAAATTCACGATCTAGTCATAAGGAAATTGGAAGTAAGTAATGGCCTGAAGATGAGGACTTTAAATCAATGATAGTTCCACAAATTTTGACCTGGTCAGTTCCAAGGTTAATCAACATTTTTGCTTTTTTCATGGAACATCTACTCAACAGCAAGGGAATATTGCAGTCCACAACATCAGTCACGATGGTAGCACGCATGTTTCCAATGTAGCAGGGCAGAGTAACACGTTTGAGGGAAGAAACTGTGACACCATCAGCAAAAGTAAACGTTGAGAAACTGTGACACCATCAGCAAAAGTAAACTTTGAGGATGATGCTTCTTCTCTTATAGCATCACGTTCGTAATCAGTGAGCTCACTTAGATAGCAATTGATCCATTCAACTCCTCATACAGTTGTAGAACACCCTGTGTCTAGAAGAGCACATCCCTTAGATTCTTCTACTAGAGTCTGTGACTTAACTCTACTAGCGGCATCATCCGCATAGCCCATAAATAATGACAGATGCACTGTTTCAGAATTCTCTTCTCGACTGCCGTCGTTTTCATATCCATCTGGACAGTCACGTGCCCAATGAAATCTAGAATCACGTACGAAACACCTCGATACCTTTCCGTCAGACCCAAGTGGGTTCTGCCTCCTGCCGGTGGATGAGCAGATATGGTTGAACATCGGCCACTACCACGACGTCGATCACGTATTGCACCACCCCGCAACATTCTCCGTCCTCGCTGAGTACCTCTAGCATAAAACATTTCATCACCCTCAACTTCGTCACCCCCCAAAACTGGTTCGCCTTTCACCTCCCGGGCGGACACCAATGGCTCGTTATGCCTGCCAATTTCACCAGCAAAAATACGATTCAGGGCAGATTTCATATTTTCGTATGTCACCTCAGTTATCGCAGACATCACTAGTTGTCGCTCACTGTCTGAAAGTTTGCATGCAGCTAAGAGCATAAAAGCCATCACAGAATTTGGCAGTTCCATGTCCTGCTTTGTAAATTTGAAATAAACATGCTCAAATTCTGTCACAAACTCACGAATATTCATATCACCGGCTCTTCTGAAGTTGTACACCTCATAAAAGGATGCAAACTGTCGACGTCCTTTGTCCATGAAAAATAAACCGTCTAATTTTTTCAGCAGGGTCTGAACACCATCCTTCTACTTCGGAACATCCGCATCAATCTCTGAAGACACCACCCTCGCTCTTCCAGACAATGACAGGTGAATAGCTAAGGCTTGTTTTTCTTTTGCTAGGTCCATCAGTTTGCACCAAATGCCAATGTCTTTTTTCCAGCTCTCATAAGCAGAATCATTTTCAAGTTTTGGAGGCCACTTGGTCGAACACGACGCCATTTTTCGCAACCACGCTCTGCTACCAGTGTAGGAAACTAGGCAAACCACACTCACCGGCCTCACAACGTGAACTGCCAAGGTTCCCGGTTGCATACCACAGGAACCTTCCGATGACGTCATCACTCGTGACTTAGCAGGTGTGTGTGTGCGCACACACACTAACAACAATATGCACTAACAAAAGGAATAGAGTTGGTGATAGGACAAAGCCCTGAGGAACACCACTGTTGATAGGTCTAGGAGAAGAATGATGGCCGTCTACATCAGAGGCTACTGAACGATCAGAAAGGAAGCGAGAGATGAAGGCACAGACAGAAGGATAAAACCGTATGAGGGCAGTTTAGAAATTAAAGATTTATGCCAGACTCGATCGAAAGCCTTTGAAATGTCAAGTGCAATGGCAAAGCTTTTGCCAAAGTCCCAAAAGGAGGATGACCAGGAGTCTGAAAGGTAGGTGAGAATATTGCCAGTGGAGCGTCCCAAACTGACGATCAGCAAGAAGGTTGTGAAAGGAAAGATGCTTATAAGATTTTTCTGTTAAGAATTACTTGAAAACTTTTGAGACACAGGATATTAAAGCAATTGGACAATAGTTAGAGAGTTGGGAATGGTCACCCTTCTTTGGGACTGGCTGAATGACAGCAAACTTCCAGCAAGAAGGAAAGGTACAAGTTGAGAGACAAAGGCGAAAGAGTTTACGTAGGCAGGGTGTAAGCACAGAAGCACAGTTTTTGACAACAACAGAAGGGACTCCATCTGGCCCATATCCCTTGTTAGTATTGAGGCCAGTGATGGCAGAAAATACATCAGCTGAAGAAATTTTAATGTCAGTCATGAGGAAGTCAGAGGGGGGAAGTGATGGAGGAACAGCACCGGACTCGTCTAAGGTGGAATTGGAGGAGAAAGTCTGAGCAAAGAGATCTGCTTTATCAGTAGAAGAAATAGCTACAGAGCCATCAGAGTAGAAAAGAGGAGGGAAGGATGATGAGGTAAAGTTGTTAGAAAGGTTTTTGGCAAGATGCCAGAAGGAGTAAGAAGAATTCGAGTTGGAGAGTTGCGAACATTTAGCACGGATGAAATTATTTTTAGCAGAGCCGAGAACAGACTTAGCATGATTGCGGGCAGAAATATAAAAAAGGTGTGATTCAGGGGTAGGTTGGCTCCAGTATCTTTTATAGGCCCTCTCTTTGTTGCGGACAGCATTAGAACAAGCGTGATTAAACCAAGGGTTTCTTGGATTAGTCAGAGGATATGAGAAAGGAATGTATGCTTCCATGCCCGAGAGAATAACCTCCATAATGCGCAAGGCACACTCAGATGGCTCCCGTCCATGGAAGCAATAATCATTCCAAGGAAAATCAAAGAAGTACTGCCTGAGGGCCTCCCAATCTGCAGCTCCAAAGTGCCACAGACGGTGTTTCTTTGGAGGGTCCACAGGCAGTACCAGAGCTTTACTGTATCGATGTCAGTAATGTTTAGATAGGGCAAGCTATTGTATAAATAACTGCAAACAATTATGGTAACAGAACGAAGGTCACTGATATGTTTACATAACCCTACACCGCCATCCTAAGCAGTCAGGCATTAACTTCTTCCCATATGTTTTTGCTGATGTTTACATGCTAATGTAACATGCACCCTAATTTTGAGTAAGTTTCTTCCGTTATATCAGAAACAGTCGTAGGTACGGCTTAAGGTATGTGATGATAACGAGGGAGGAAATATTTCAGCAAGAGAAGATAATTTACCACCCACAAAATAGTCAGAAAAATACAGAAAACAAACTAAAGGAATATGAACTGAATTGGTAAGGTCTGTAAGCTGTATGCATAGACGAAAATTAATGGGTTTCACAAATTTAGGGGATGAAATGGAACAATAATGTTTGCTAATCAGAAAAAATTACTCATCCCACATGTTCTCGTAAGTCAGCATTCAGTTCTACATCTTTTGTTTGATATCGTTCTTCCGAACCCATTCAGACCAAATGAGCATACAGTTATTTCTTCTCCTTATTGTTAAGTGTACAGTTACTGTTCATTCTTTTGATCGTTCTTATATGTACATGTGAAAGAGAGAGTACTGATACAAACAATAATGTATTCCATTAACCCCTTCGTAGCTGCCGACCTTGAACAATGCTTTACTGTACTGATGTCAGTGACGAGTTAGGATGAGCTATAAAAAACTGCAAACAATTATGGGATGGCATTCACTTCATTTCAGATGTTTTCGCTGATGTTTACATGCTAATGTAACATGCGCCCTAATTTTATAAATTTATTCACGAATCATAGCAAATCACAGGCTGGGTTGTGGGGTGGGGAGCCAGATGCACCAGACAAGTCTGGAAGGGAATGTTCTAACCTAAGTGTTCAACTAAACCTGGCCTAACCTAGCTTAACTGTATGGTACCTAATAATTTAACCTAACCTAACCTCAAGTTGCGAAACTGGGAAATGAAATCCACCTTTGAGTACGTTGTGTTTCTTCAACTGCACTGGAAACAATCGTAGAAATGTGACTTTATAACAGAGGAAATTATTCTGCAAGAAAGAGTAATTTACCAAACTGAAAATAATAAGAAAAATACAGACACAAGCTGAAAGAATATGAACTGAATTGGTAAGGTTTTTCTGCTGCTTGAAGTGTACTTTACGGATAAATAAATCAGTCTAACAGTACTTGTGTTTTGTTTCCACCGGATTAATCGTGATTTCGGACTATCTGGGCACTCCTTCAACCATATAGCCTGGATACTCGGGCTATTTCTGTATATATATAGTCTGTCCTCGTCTAACATGGTTAATTGCTGCCGCACCCCTACCGTGTCAGAGAAATTTCGTGTTACAGGGACTCTTGAAACCCCCTATTTCCTTCCCCATCCCTGTCCAAGTCCAATTTTCCCCCCCTTGTGGTGCAAAATTTTTGTATGCCCTCCAATTTTAACTTCCTAAAAAGCATTAATATGGTTCAAAAAATTATAAATGAGTATTGCTACAGTTAAACGCCATATTTTATTTACCTTATGAGAGGATAAGAGGAGACACACTATGCTGGAGGGAGCAGGCAGAGTGGGGAGGCAGGCAGAAGTGGGGAGTGTCCTGATTGGTTGAGTAGTTCAAAAGCAAGAATGCTGAAGCATGATTGGCTGGGAGGTAGATGACGCAAGGCAACGCGCCTATAATTCATCTCATCACTGCCTGCCCAGCTCAAATAACCACGTTAGCTTCATCACTGGCTGTGTTAGAAGTGATAGTGCTTCTGGAAAATTGTACTGTGTTAGACCATTTTCGTGTTGGGAAAAACCGTGTTAGACGAGGGTAGACTGTATTTGCAGCATATAAATGTATATATAGTATGTATTCGTTTCATTTCGTTTTTGAAGGCTCCAACATGCTTGCATGCGTCGGCCTTGGTCACATAATGGAGGCTCTCCATGCTGCCTGATCTATGGCAGCCTCCCTGTTCAGTTCCTTAACCCTGAGGTCACACTTAATGACCTTGTCCCATGTCTCTCTTGGTCTACCCCTCACAACCCCTCCCCCAATATTAACACTTCTCACCTTTTGCACCCAATTATCATCCCCCATCCTCTCTACATGCCCAAACCATCTCAGTCTACCTCTCCTCATCACAACAGCAATACACTACAGTCCCATCCTACCTCTCAACCCTTCAATTGTAAACCCAGCCCTCCCAGGCCTTGCACGCAGGGACACACTGCACATCCACCTAATCATTGTCATTTCTGTACGTTTGAGGCTGCGAATATCCTGTTCCTTTACTGCCCAGGTCTCACTACCATACAGCATCACACTCCTAACACATGCTGCATACAAAGACCCCTTAGCACGTAGGGAGAGTCCTCTCACTGTCAGGAGGGGTAACAGCTCCTAGAACTTCTTACAACCACTTCTCACCCTAGCAACCGAGCTAGCTCCAGCCCCACCCCCAGCACATAATATGTCTCCCAAATAGCAAAACTCTTCCACACACTCAAGAGACTCACCACCAAGTTCAATCCCTTCACGCCTAACAATATCCACCTGCTCTCCCCGACACACTGCACACATAAAATCAGCATTATCTCGCAGTCTACCTCTAATACCACTACATCTCTTGTGCACCCATTTATCACAAATGCTGAACAAGATAGAATTACTTCCCACACCTTTGTGGCAAACTGCACATGGCCTATATATATACTGTATACATCGTCATCAGCCGTTGAGGTCCACTGTAGGACCAGCCTATCCCTACCGAAGCAGGGACGATACAAGCCATGTATCTTTACCCAGTGGCTTAGGCTGTCTGGTAGAGACTGTATGTAGGGTGAGAAGTCCTTGTGAGTGTAACTGCTGTGTTGTAGTGGCTTTGGATGTGTGTGTAGTCTGTGAACCAAGTGTAATCGGCCCGTCTTAAGCCAACTGGGTGCATGCACACTAGTATGCGACACTGGTTCAACCACAGCACCCCTTGTGTCCGCCAAAGTGGTTGTAACTTGGTGAACGCTTCCAAAAGTTTTTACAACCTTGGCGGGAGGCGAACCCGCACCCACCAGCATGCGAGACACACACTCTGCCACTGTACCACAGAGGCTCCATATATATATACATATATCAGTACTACTACTACTGGGTGACCAGTTTAGCTTGCATGGATCACCAGGTCCACACGAGATTCTTGGTGGCGGCCGTCGAAAATATCGTTGTTGCAAAATCACAAATAATTTTTTAACATTGTACCAACACGGTATAACTTTTTAACCCCTTAACCGCGGCTCGGCACTGTGGTGACGCTTGGGTGCAGTGGATCATACTGCGGGGCGGCATTTTTGTGATTCTGTGTTGTTTTGAATTTGACCGGGCTTTCAAGTGGTGACTTGTATCACCTATCAGTACTGCCAATGTCAACAATAGACAGAGCTGCTAATGTCATCAGTAATCCCATCCATTGTTGACAATTTAGCAATTTTCCTCCATTCTAGACTCCCTTCCCTACATCCCCTCCATTACCCTCTCCTGTCGTCTACTCAGCCACGCTGCGCTATGCAAATCTTCCCCGGATTTTTCCACTGATTTCATCCATTGAAATGATCCATATGCCCTATTCTTATACAAAATAATATATATATATAAAATAAGACAACTGATAGTGTCATACACCTGGAATTGGCTAATTATCACTTGGCAACATCCCACATGCACTCGTTCGCTAATTATCCCTGCTTATTTCCCCTTGAAATATGCCGTATGATCTATTCTCATAATATAAATATATATAAGAGAGGAAGGGAGAAGCCTGATTGATATTTACATTCACCTGGAACTACCTAATTTATTATGTACTGTCTAGATTTCCTACGAATTATTTCATAGCTTATACATTAGCAGCTGACATTTTCAACCCTTGGCTGCCCAGATATGCTCATCATTCAGCAGAGTGTCGTCCCTCAAGGTGGAATCACGTCGCATTCGCGCCCCCTCCATTTCCGCCGCTTCTGCACCCATTGTAAAGGGCCCTATGACCTCTACCCCTACTAAACATCGTATGGGAAGCGGTAAAGGACTAAGTGACTCTGCTGAGGACGTGAACTAGCTGAATTTTCGATGATAATGATGGATAGTGACTGATACTTGGAGTAATGACAGTGAAAGTGAAAGCTTCACTCTTTATGTAGTTTACTGAACAAGGAAGTGAATGCCTGGAGTGAAAATAAACTACTATTACTGAAGGAAACTTATCGATAAATACTGTAGATATACATAAGTGTAATAAAGTACTAGGAATATAAAGTGAGTGTGTGTTTGTGAATAATAAATGACAGAATACCAGCAGCGAACGAGCACGGGTGGGAGGCCCGTACGCGCTCATAATTTACAGGCCTTTCACTTTTTTTTTTTTTTTTTTTTTGAGTATGGATTCCAAACTACAGTGGGGCCCCTTGGATAGCGACCTTATTAGTCCGCCAAAATGGCCGCTATCCATGAAGTCGCTATCTGAGGGGCAAACTTCTTACCTAAAAAAATTAATACGGTCCTGGACTCCTTCAGCTATACCCCTAATTTCCTCCATTACCTATCAGTATCACATCATATTTCTTCAGTACTGTAATAAGATAAATGTATACTACATATTCAAAAAATTATCATTTTCTTTTCCTCCATGCAGTATTGTTTCTTTGGCTTGCCACACATGTATTGTCGGGCCTTTTCGGTCACTTTTACATTGTAATTACAAGCACTTCCTGTTTTTTCCCTGGGTCACAACCACCACTTAGCTCAGCCCCCGAAATTGAAGCCATGATATTAGAACACTCAGTAGCCAGACAATAAATGGAAGGTCACAAAAAACTTTAACAATTGCGAGACTGTGACAAGTTGAATGAATGCGCGGCGTGTGGATAAACAAACAATCTTCCTCTTTTTCTTCTTGGGGTAACTGTGGGGAGGTTCACCTTCCACCAGTCAATATCGCCTAGATACCGGCATTCCCCCAAGAGAAAAGTAAAGGTAAAGGAAAAATTAAAAACTGTAAAATTTGGTAGGAGAGAGATAGTTGGAGATTAGTTATAAGAAAAGCTTAAGATACGTACTTTCACTCCACATGGGTCAATGAACTGAATGATGATAGACTCGCACTCACTATCAGTGTTACCAGGGTCCGACCTTGGCAACTCTGCCCGCCTGCTCGCTACGTGTTAAATGCCTAGCGGATTTACACTAACAGTGCAGCATTAATCGCTATGAGATAGTTTCATTCCTGTCGCTATCCATGGATTTGCTACTTTAAAAAACGCTATCCAAGGAGCCCCACTGTACTTGAAAATCATTTAATAGTGTTTCTAGTGATAATATCAGGCTGTGGTAATCATAATACGGGATGACGGGAAGGGTAAAGTGGAGACTTCGTTACCCAACTTCAGAAGTTTCCACAAGTCCTATGGTAGTCGATGAAGGCTCAACAAACATCCCAGGAGAAAGCTGAAGGTATGTGTCATATGCATATGTAATTATAATATTCTAGGGCTAATAACTGATTTTTGGCAAATATTTTTAAAAAGTCAGTCAGAGCGCAAATAACCCCTTGGGACGTGCAAGAACAGCATCCGACGTGCCCGAAGTTAAGGGGTTAATTATCACTGAAGCGATTTATCTCATACCAAGGCGTTGTAAAATGAAGTTGCACTGCACAGATATTTTCAAAGAACATATGTAGACAGAGTATCAAAAAAGGTCACTGAAAGTAATACTACAAATAATAATGGAAAAGACAGATTATGTGGCATTAGTGAAGAGTGCAGTATAGTGGTGAATGAGAAGGATGAGGAATGAGAGTCTGAGAATACTGATGAAACAGAAGGAGGGGGAAGGAGTGCTTGAAAAAGTGAGAGGTATATAAGGATAAAGCAACCTTAAGGGAGTTCTGTCATGCCCATCCCCTGACACATCTAACTCTCTCCTTCTTCACTTCTACACACAGCCAACTACTAAGCCTACAACATCCTGTGGCCTACCTCTTGACACCACTGCACTTCTTGTGCACCCCCATCTATTGCAAACATTACATCAACTCAAATTGCTGGTACCACTCTTCTGACAGACAAAATATGGTCCATTTGGTCACACAGTTTCGGATACCACACTGCCATCCAGCTGAATGATCATCAATTTCATTTTATTCACATTCATTCTCACATCTTGTGGCTCCATTTTCTCTCTCCAACTCCTACCACATCTTTAACTGTTCTTCATTAATACTAACCCAGATATACAACAGGGGTATCCAGCCAGATAACTGAATAAATTATTTCTACCAGATAACAAAGGATGACCTGATAGGTCAAATATTAAATCTATCTATCTATCTATTGCCAGACACCTCAATCCCGAATGGGGTGGCCACAAACAAATCGCTCCCTTGTCACTCTGTCCTCTGCCATTTCACTACAATGCTCCCAGCTCACTCCCCCCTCTCCCATATACCTCTCCACTCCATCCATCCATCTCATCCTCGGCCTCCCCCTCCCTCTCGCCCCCTCCACCTCACTCACATACACTCTCCTCGTCAGTCTTTCACTCTCCATCCTCTCCATATGCCCAAACCACCGTAACGTGTTTCTCCTAACGCTTCCCATCACGTCCTCAACCACACCATAACCCTCCTTCACTTCCTCATTTGTTAGTCTGTCTCTCCATGTGACTCCACATGCTCCTCTCAAATAACTCATTTCCACTGCTCTCACTCTTGACTTCTTTCCTTCCAACAGGGTCCAAGCTTCACTTCCATATGTCAGAGTTGGTATCACAATACTGTCATGTAACAACTTTTTCACTTCCATGCTCACCTCCCTGTTTCTTATCACTGCTTTCAACGAACCAGCAACCTTCCTTCCCTACTGTACCCTTTCGAGCACTTCACCCTCCAGACTTCCATCCTTACTCATCACACTGCCCAAGTACTTAAATTCACTCACATTCTCCATATCCTTCCCATCCAATCTCACTGTACACTCACTGGCTTCACTTCTCTCGAAGATCATCACTTTACTCTTCCCCACATTCACCTTTAGATTCTGTTTCTTACACACTCTCCCACACTCATCTACCAAGCCTTGCAGCTCCCCTTCGTCTTCACTCAACAACACAGTATCATCTGCAAACAACAGTACAGGGAGTTTCCAAACTCCCTCTCTCACTAGGGCCGCTCCAACATCCACTGCCCGACCTTGTATCTCTTTTATAACCCCATCCATATACTGTACAGATTGAACAACCATGGAGACATGACACATCCTTGTTTCAATCCAACCTTCAAATGGAAAGATTCACTCAGTTTGCCATCCACACGCACTGCAGCCTTAGCACCCTCATACATACTCTTCACTGCCTTCAACAACTTCCCATCCACTCCATATATTCTTAATACCTTCCACAAACCTTGTCTATCCACCCTGTCATATGCTTTCTCCTGATCCATGAAGGCTGTATACAACTTCTTGCCCTTCTCTAGAAACTTTTCCACTAAGGCTCTAAGAATGAATATCTGGTCTACACAACCTCTTCCCTTCCTAAAACCTCCTTCTTCTTCTCCACCCAATTCCTCAGTAATTTCCCTAACTCCATCAATAAGTATCCTACCATATACTTTTCCTATTACACTGAGAAGGCAAATGCCCCTATGATTACCACACACTCCTTTTTCCCCTTTTCCTTTGTACAGAGGAATAATTATACCTGACTTCCAATCCTCCAGGACTCTACCCTCCTCCCAAGCCAATCTGCACACCTTCCACATCCATTCCATTACTATCTCTCCCCCATGCTTCAGCATTTCACCACACACTCCATCAATTCCTGGGGCTATCCCCATTTTAACTTTCTTCATTGCTTCCACCACTTCCATCCTACTGATTTCTTCCTCTCTTCTCACAACCCTCCTTCTCCCTGCCATTCCCCAGCCACTTATACTTGCATTACTTTCATTCTCTATGTTCAACAGTTCATTAAAGTGTTCTCTCCATCTGTTTACTTTTTCTCCGTTCTCCACTAGTAATCTACCATTTTTATCTTTCACATCCCCACTGACTTCGTTGGCACCCTGTCTAGCTCTCTTTACCTCCTTCCAGAACATTTTCTTAAATTCCCTCCACTTTGCACTCAAATTCCTTCCAAATTCCTCATCCACACTCTTCTTACTCTCTCTTACTAATCTTTTCACCTCTCTCCTCCTCACTACATATAACTCTCTCGTCCGTCTCTCAGCTTCATCGTCGCCCCTGCTCCTCATTCACTCATTATATGCTTTCTTCTTTTGTGCCACAGCCTCTCTCACCTCTTCAGTCCACCATGCTGTTCCCTGAACCCCCTTTCGTCTTCTCTTCACCCCACACACCACCTAACATGCTGCACAGATTTCTTCTGTGAATACCTTGCACACACCCTCCACGTCCCCCATCTGCTCCAATCTATATTTACCCAATCGCTCCTCCACTTCCCTTTTATATTCAGCCTTTATTCCATCCTCTTGTAACTTTTCTACCCTCCTTGTAACAAATACTTCCTCCTGTCCTTCCCTTCTTCTCTTCCTCCATCTTGTTTGGATTCTGATTCTGGCCACCACCAAGTGGCGGTCAGAAAGTCCACTCCCCCAACCTGTATATACACTCTTGCATCCATTATACATCTCATCCTTTCATCAACACACACATAGTCAATCATTGCTTTCCGTTCAATCATTCCCCGGTCCTCTCTTCTCACCACTCGCCATGTATACCTATGGATCATTTTGTGCCTGAAGAGGGTATTAGCTACCACCAACCCCCTCCCAGCACAAATGTCCACTAAAGCACTGCCATTCTCATCCATCTCTGCAGGCACACCCCACTCACCAACCACTCCATCCACCTTCTCATTCCCTATTTTTCCATTCATATCTCCAATCAGAAACACTGTCTCATTCCCTTCAAACTCTTCCAAGCAGGCTTCCACATTTGTCCAAAACTCTTCTCTCACTCTACTTACACTTAATATTAAATACTTGCAGATATTCAATGCATTTTTTTAAAAGGCTAATAAATATTTAAACCAAAACATGATGTACTTCTGGCACTGTCAATGCTTGCCACAAATATGTTGGTAAAAAGAGGAACACTGTATTAAAATTGCTGTAATAATGTCACTAAAACTGCATCAATGGGAACTGGCATTAAATGGCAGAAATTAATGTATGGTGGTATGGTTCATTTATCACTTCCTTGCATATACAACATAGGCAAGCACAATGTGAATGGTGTTTGCATCAGACCAAACAGAATTGTTTGCATTATGAGTCCATCTCTGAAGTCACGTGAGAGTGCTTGAAGCCCTCTCAAGTGACTTCAGAGATGGACTCCCATGGGAGATGTTGTACGCTGATGATTTGGTGTTGATTGCAGAGAATGAAAAGGAGGCGGAGGAAAGATTTAAGAAGTGGAGAGATGGTATGGGGTACAAGGGTTTAAGGGTAAATGCAGATAAAACAAAGTGATGATATCTCGTAGAAGAGGGAGAGTGGCCATGTGCAGTTTCGCACAAGGGTGTGAGAAGTAATTCCATCTTTTTTTTTTTTTTTTTTTTAATGCATGGAAGAAGGAACCAAAGGCCACGGGCCTGCATACTGTTCCTTCCAAGAAAAAGCAAAAACAGTACAAAAGAGAGCCAAATTCAAGATCCGTTCAATTCGAGATGCCTGGACACACTGCGTTTGAAAGACTGGAGATCATAGGAAGTAGGAAATACAGACAGAGGAAGACAGTTCCAGAGTTGACCAGTTGCATAAATAAAAGACTGGGAGTAACGGTTAACTCTTGCATTAGAGAGTTGGACAGAAAAGGGATGAGAGTTTGTTGCTAGACGGGTACTACGTGCCCGTCGTAGAGGTGGAGGGATGCAAGCAGACAGTTCAGAGGAACAGTGACCATTGAAGTAGCGATAGAAGAGAGATAAAGATGCAACAGTGCGGCGAAGAGACAATGGTTGAAGGGAATCAGTAAGAGGAGGAGAGTTAATGAGACGAAAAGCCTTTGACTCCACCCTATTGAGAAGAGCTGCATGTGGGGAGCCTCCCCACACATGAGAGTTGTACTCCATACACGGGCGAATAAAACCCGTGTACAAGGTCAACAACTGTGCAGGGGTAAAGAAAGTACGGAATCGGCTTAGCACACCTAATCTCTTGGAAGCAGATTTCACAAGAGATGTAATATGTTCTTTCCAAGACAAATCCTGAGAGAATGAAACCCCAAGCATGTTCAAGGATGATGCAGGACATAACTGTTCATTATTAAACATTAGTGGGTAATCCTGAGGAAGATTTTGTCGGGTTGATA
>JAGKTI010003715.1:39813-55310 GCA_018397915.1 Birgus latro
AGGGACTCCCAATCTGCAGCTCCAAAGTGCCACAGGCGGCATTTCCTTGGAGGGTCCACAGGCCGTACTGGAGCGATTGGACATGTTAAGGTAATAAGATTGTGATCGGAGGAGCCCAACGGAGAGAAAAGATGAACAGTGTAAGCAAAAGGATTAGTTGTTAGGAAAAGGTCAAGTATGTTGGAACTCTCTCCAAGGCGGTCAGGGATACGGGTAGGGTGCTGTACAAGCTGCTCTAGGTCATTAAGGATAGAAAAGAAGTAGGCTTGTTCACCAGGTGGATCAGTGGAAGGAGAGAAGAGCCAAAGGTGGTGGTGAACATTGAAATCTTATGTAGTGTTTGTGATAAGTGGGTGCACAAGAGACGTAGTGGTATTAGAGGTAGACTGCGAGATGATGCTGATTTCATGTGTGCGGCGTGTCGGGGAGAGCAGGTGGAGATTGTTAGGCGTGAGAGGGTTGAACTTGCAGGTGAGTCTCTTGAGTGTGTGGAGGAGTTTCATTATTTGGGAGACATGTTATGAGCTGGAGGTGGGGCTGGAGTTAGCTCGGTTGCTAGGGTGAGAAGCGGTTGGAAGAAGTTCAGGGAGCTGTTGCCTCTCCAGACATTGAGAGGACTCTCCTTACATGCTAAGGGGTCTTTGTATGCAGCATGTGTTAGGAGTGTGATGCTGTTTGGTAGTGAGACCCGGGCAGTAAAGGAAGAGGATATTCGCAGGTTTAAACGTACAGAAATGACAATGATTAGGTGGATGTGCAGTGCGTCCCTGCATGCAAGGCCTAGGGGGGCTGGGTTTATGATGAAAGAGTTGAGAGGCAGGATGGGACTAGAGTGTATTGGTGTTGTGATGAGGAGAGGTAGGCTGAGGTGGTTTGGACATGTGGAGAGGATGGGGGATGATAAATGAGTACAGAGGGTGAGAGGTGTTAATATTGGGGGAGGGGTTGGGAGGGGTAGACCGAGAAAGACATGGGACGAGGTCATTAAGTGTTACTTAAGGGTTAAGGGACTGAACAGGGAGGCTGTCAGGGATCGAGCAGCGTGGAGAGCCGCCATTAGGTGACCAAGGCCGACGCATGCAAGCATGTTGGAGCCTTCAAAAACAAAACGAAACAATGAGTTGGCAAGAGGAGCTGTCATCCATACTGTAAAAACCCAAAAGGCAAAATATTATGAAGAGAGTGTTGACTTATGTGGTAGCAAAAAAAAAAAAAAAAAAAAAAAAAAAGCTGGCTGCAGTCATAAATAATCCAATTAGTATGAAGAATATAACTGATAAACCAACGTCTGTACCTGATTCCTAACGGCTTCTGATTTTGTTTCACATTTTGAACTTAAGATACACGAAATGAATTAGACCAGGGATGCACAACCTTTTGGGCTCCTTGGGCCACATGATCAAAGTTAAAACTCACTGATGGCTGCAAGATTTATTTTAAACAAAAATGTAGAAATTTTAGGTGCTTAATGGTAAAAATATAGTACTTAATCCATTACAATACAAAACTATGATTAATCCTTACCTGGCATGCATGACACAGTCTTCTTAATGCGAATTTTGACACTGTGATTCATACCCAAGCTTCTTTATGTTGGGTTGAAACTTTGTTGTTGCCAGTTGCAAAACAGAGTGCAAACTTTCATCACTCAGCCTGCTTCGAATGTTTGACTTGTTTCGACTTAGCAGACTAAATGTTTGTTCACATATATAGGTAGAACCAAATAAGTTTGCATAAATAGCAGCCTTGTTTCTCAAATAAGGATATTGATCTTTGGGCAAACAATTATAGAAGTCCCCTTCCTTAAACTTTGTATGAAGAATGTCGCTATTCTGGAGGTCAATCAGTTCTAACTGGGCTTCTACTTCCACGTCTTCAGGTGATACAGAAAAAGGGTTGCTGAACATCAAGTTATTCCTTTCTATCTTGAGGTTTCCAAATCTGCTGTCAAATGCCTCCCTGAGTTTTCTTACTGTTGTTGCATAGTGTTCATTTTTCTTACATACATTGTGTTTCTCATACATTAGTTGGTAGTTTGGGATGTGTACTAATTCACCTTTGATTAGCTGTGACTGAAACAACTTTAGTTTTTGTTCAAAGGCTGTCACATGGTTTGCTAGCTGAGAAATATGTTGGTTATTCCCTTGAAGTCTAAGATTTTAAGTTATTTAAGTGACTTGTGAGATCAACAAGAAATGCCAGATCGCAGAGCCAATCCACATCGTCAAGTTCTGGGACTACTTTATGCTTTTCATTAAGAAATACAGTATCACTATTTCATCCAGAAGACTGATGAATCTCCACAGTGCACTTCCCCTGCTTAACCATCTAACTTCAGTGAAAAATACTAAATCACCATACTATGCTTCAATCTCATCAAGAAATTGCTTGAACTGCCGATGATCCAAAGCTTATCGTGACTTAATAAAGTTCACTGTGGAAACTACAACTTTCATTACATGTTCGAAGTTCAGTTCTTTTCCACACAAATTCTGTTGATGTATTATGCACTGAAACTGTTTCAGTTCATTTTTTCGCTCTCCAAGGTACCCGATTAATAGTTGTACCAAACCATTCTGCTTACCAATCATTGCAGGAGCCCCCTCAATTGATATGCCAACTAAATTGTCTATATTTAATTCAACTGCTGAAATCTGCTCTAGTAGTCCACTCAATAAATCTCTTCCAGTAGTCTGCCCTTTCAAAGAACTGAGGCCAACAAGTTCTTTATGCACAGAAAAGTCGTTTGTTACACCACATACAAACACTAGTAACTGAGCTGTAGATGTTACATCAGTAGATTCGTCAGTTGCTAGGGAAAAGTACACAAATTGTTTGCCTTTTTCTTCCAACTGGTCTACTATATCACCTGCCAAGTCACAAATTCTACGGTGCACTGTAGTACGACTCAAACTGATATTTTCATACTTCTTCACAACATCTGGAGAAAGTTTTTGGACAGCAATAACAATACATTTTTTAATGAAATCACCTTCAGAAAATGCCTTTGAATTTTTAGCCATCAGATTTGCAATTTCATAGCTCACTTCTGTTACATCCTGTAACGACTGTCGGTACTCAGGCAGTGAGGCCGTCGACTTGGCAGTGTGGCACACAAACTCCTGTCTAGAGTGACTAATGTCTAGACACGGTGGCTGACACGTTCACTTCTCGTCCAGTTCTGGGTCCACGGCACATTTTGAATTATTATCTGAACTGCTATTTATTAATTTATTACCTTTTATTATTTTTTACCTTTTATTACCTACTAAGGGCCGCCAGAGGGTTGCTAGAGGGCCACATGCAGCCCGCGGGCAGCCGGTTCTGCATCCCTGAATTAGACAATGCTTTTTTTAATGAGGAATGCTTAGTTGAATTCCAATCACAGTGCCCATGAGCCCATGTGCTTTCATCATTTCATCCACTGGATATGAACACAGTTAAATGTTATATCTGAAACAGACTGCCCACCTGATCCATTCAATCTGTCACAGTTGTCAAATGTGTAAGAACATGAAGCAGACTTTATTTGTAAAATAGAAAACAGATGCTTTTTGAAAGGCAACTTTGTGCAGTCTGTGAAATGCACCTTACTCCAGCCCCTACTTAAAATGCACGGTCTCAAAGTTGAGAGCACGTTAAGCTATCATCCTGTCTCCTCCAACTTGTCATTCTTGTCCAAGATTACTGAGCAGGCTATACTGGATCAACTCACACCATTACTGTACTGGAACGAAACAGAGCTGCTGCTCCTGTTCAACTGGCATATAGAAAATGCCACTCAATAAAACTGTACAGTGAACCCTTAAGTTTCGCATCTAACTGGTACCATGAGGTTGGCGCGAAACCTAAATTTCGCAAACCGAAAAGTATTAATTCAATGGTCCATTTATTCATCCATCATCCAACCCTATGTCGCCTCACAGAGGAGCATAGGAGCCCAGGGCTAGGCAAGTTGGTCCTGACATTTGAGTAAAAAATCTAATTGGTTCTACAGCCCCTCCTAAAGTCACTTTTTCTCACTTTTGAGACATAATTCTCACCAAATGGGATACCAGAATAACTGACAACCATATATGATAAAAATGTTAAGAAACATTAAGTAAATGGATCACCAGCCAGAAAAATCTTCGTCATATCCGATACTGAATACTTTTTCCTCTTCACATCGACTCAATACTCAAGATGTTCTTTTCTCTTTTGCCTGCATCCTTTGAACTTCCCAGTATTTCACCATCATCACTATTACCTAGTCCTCCAATGAATGAAGAGGAAGCCATAATAAAGTACAGGTAGACCACACGAGAACAAACGATGAACGAAGGGAGAGACAAAACAAGTGACCATGGCTGAAATCACTACCACAACACCATACACACAGTCTCACAGTTAACGGGAACTGTGCAAACAACATAGCGGACAACAGCTGACGATCGCCTTGCCCACCAGAAACCCATGTTGACGTGAAAGGTGAAATCGTGAACCCAAATCCCGCGACAGAAGGGCTCACTGTACAGATGAAGATTCAGAACAATTTGGTTCTAAATACCTGCAGCAGGATGTCCTCTCACTTGGATCTGTTGAATCTGCCTGTGGCTTTTGACATAGCAGACTGTGATCTATGGCTAAATGACCTGCTTTTTTTATGGTGTCTGTGCTGATATTCTTTTCTTCCTTATATCATACATCTGACAGATCTCAGACTGTTGTGAACATCCCTTACAGTACTTGTGCACAGTTCCCCTTCCGTTTGCGGTTCCTCAAGGACCTGTGTTAGGTCCAGTTCTATCCACAGTTTATATATGTAGTTTACTGTCTATACTTTGATGCACGTGTCCTAGCATTATTATGCTGATGACGATTAGCTTTGTATTAAGATGTCACATATCAATAATACCGAGAATAAACTGGAGTCCCTGACCACGTATTAAAATCTGGATGGCAAAGAGGAGACTTTGCTGAATAATGGCAAAAAATAAATCATAATTATTCAAGGAAATGGGGGGGAGGGGGAATGCTGATAATGCCCTGACTCTGAAGACTGGCAAGTCACCTAGTTGTGTCTGAAACTTGAGTACAGTATTTCAATTTAAAACTAAATTATAAAGAACATATTAAGTTGTCTGTGGCTGTAATCTGCACATCAGAAACCTGTACTTTGTGTGACAACTGATGAATATACGCTGCCTCTAAATTCTGGTCCGTGCTATGGTCTTGTCCCATGTCACTTTTTTTTTTCTTTTTTTTTTGTATGTGTCCGACTCTGGGCATAGGCTTTACAGCCTGCTATCAAGGTCCAGCCATCCTCCTACATACCATACACCTCTATATGTCACCACTTCGGCGCTAACACCCACCGTCCATATTGAATACATGCTAGGGCTGTCTCATACAGGACTGATGTATTGGTATTACCGGGGTTATTTTTACGACATGTCGGCGGGTCTCCTGGTAGATCAGTAAAGCCTGATTTAATAAAATTCAAATCCTTAAACTGTTCCCTGCCCCAGCGAGGATTCGAACCTGGGTCCCTCGGGACTGCAAGCCAACTCTCTACTGATCGAGCTACCGCCTCCCCTTACCATAGTTTGTTATGAACTGGCCTCTTCAGTAATATATTAAAGATGGTTCAGTCTGTGTTGAACAAAGCAGCAGGCTTATCTCTGGCCTTCCCTTGAGAACTCAACCACCTCATTTCTAATCAAGCTGCACTGGTTGCCAGTACAGGCTAGAACTGAATTTAAGCTCTGTCTTATTACTTTCAAAGTCCTTACATCTGGCAAACATAATTAACTTACTGAATTCCCTATCTCTTTTTCCCTACATGTCAGCAAGTCGGTTGGAGAAGGGTTAATGCCCCATCCCAGAAAACAACTAACTAAAAATACAAACAACAAGACTCAGATCAGGACAGACCAACAGGTGACGACCAAGGACCAGACAAAAGACGTGGTAGGGATTGCAACACAGAATGTAATGGGGGCAAATGATAAGGTGAACGAGAGAGAGAGATTGTCCAGGTGCTTAAGGGTGCAGTTATGTGAAATAACTGAGACTAAATAGAAAGGTGAGAGTGGGAGTATGAATGGGGTATACACACGGGAGTAGGTGAGAAAGAGAGGGCAAAAGTGTTTGTATGTACTGTTGTGTGCAAGAGATGGAAAGAGAATGAAAGAATATAGATCAGTTGGTTCAAGGACTGTGTGGGTAAGACTGAAAGTGGGAATACAAATGTGGGCGATTGTGTGTGTGTATGCGCCAACACAAAGTCGTGCAAGCAGAATGAAAGAAAAAGGTCTAGGAAAAAGTGGAAGCTGGCATGAAAAATTTTGAGAAGAATGAAAGAGTGTTTCTGATTCGTTTCGTTTTTGAAGGCTCCAACATGCTTGCATGCATTGGCCTTGGTCATCTAATGGCGGCTCTCCACGCTGCTCGATCCCTGACAGCCTCCCTGTTCAGTCCCTTAATCCTTAAGTCACACTTAATGACCTCGTCCCATGTCTTTCTTGGTCTACCCCTCCCAACCCCTCTCCCAATATTAACACCTCTCACCCTCTGTACCCAATTATCATCCCCCATCCTCTCCACATGTCCAAACCACCTCAGCCTCCATCTCCTCATCACAACACCAATACATTCCAGTCCCATCCTACCTCTCAACTCTTCCATCGTAAACCCAGCCCCCCCAGGCCTTGCACGCAGGGACGCACTGCACATCCACCTAATCATTGTCATTTCTGTATGTTTAAACCTGCAAATATCCTCTTCCTTTACTGCCCAGGTCTCACTACCAAACAGCATCACACTCCTAACACATGCTGCATACAACGACCCCTTAGCACGTAAGGAGAGTCCTCTCAATGTCAGGAGAGGCAACAGCTCCCTGAACTTCTTCCAACCACTTCTCACCCTAGCAACCGAGCTAACTCCAGCCCCACCTCCGGCACATAACATGTCTCCCAAATAACGAAACTCCTCCACACACTCAAGAGACTCACCTGCAAGTTCAACCCTCTCACGCCTAACAATCTCCACCTGCTCTCCCCGACACGCCGCACACATGAAATCAGCATCATCTCGCAGTCTACCTCTAATACCACTACATCTCTTGTGCACCCACTTATCACAAACACTACACAAGATGGAATTGCTTCCCACACCCTTGTGGAAAACTGCACATGGCCACTCTCCCTCTTTTCTGATTGTACCGCCACCAACCCTAGATATCATCACTTTTGTTTTATCTGCATTCACCCTCAAGCCCTTGTGCCCCATACCATCTCTCCACTTCTTAAATCTTTCCTCCGCCTCCTTTTCATTCTCCGCAATCAACACCAAATCATCAACATACATCTCCCATGGGAGTCCATCTCTGAAGTCACGTGAGAGGGTTTCAAGCACCATGATAAACAACAAGGGACTCAAAACTGACCCCTGATGCACACCAACATTCACGGAAAACTCATCACTCAAAGCTCCATTCACTCTTACCTGGGTGCGAGCACCCATGTACATGGCCATCACCACCCTAACCAGCCACTCTTCCAACCCTAGCTTTCTCATTGCCCACTTCACCACCTCTCTAGGGACTCTGTCAAAGGCCTTTTCCAAATCAACAAAAACAAAATACAATTCCCGTTTCTTTCCAATATATTTTTCTGAAGCTGTCGAACAATGAATATGGCATCAGTGGTCCCCCTGCCTGGCATAAACCCAAACTGCATCTCATCTATATTCACTCTTTCTCTAATCATACCTTCTAGAACTCTCTCCATTACTTTCATTATCTGATCTAAAAGCTTTATACCTCTGTAATTTCCCCTTTCCAGGGCATCACCCTTTCCCTTGTACACATTTACAATTACACTCCTCAGCCAATCATCTAGGACAACACACTCATATATAATCCTATTTATCAGGTCAGTGACTAACCTCACCCCAGTATCTCCTGAGGCCTTCAACATTTCGGCAGTCAACCCAGACACACCTGCCGCCTTCCCCACCCGCATCCTGCCTATTGCCTGACTCACAGTAGCAGCGTCAATCAAAGGCCAAGGGCCAAACACTGGATCAGCTGGCTCCAAACCTTCTCTATCCCAATCAAACTCCTCATTCAACAATCGGCTATAATGCTCTCTCCATGCATCTTTAATATCCTCACTGCTCACCACCACCCTTCCATCATCATTCTTCACACACTGCTCACCTACAATGTCCAAATTATCCCTCTTCACCTGATTTGCCACCCTAAAAATCATATTTTTCCTTTCTCCATGATTTAGATTATCAAGTAAAAGTCTCTGTGACTCAGACTTCGCCCTGTATACCTCTCTTCTAGCCCTGCGCTTGGCAGCCAAGTACTCCTCCCTGTTACCACCATTCTTCCATTCCCGGAAAAGCCTTCTTTTCTCCTTAACTGCAGCTTCTACACCCTCATCCCACCACCAAGTTACTTTATGTCTTGGTGGGCCTCTTGTCCAACTGCATATTGTATCAGTAACTCTCAAGAGGTTGTTCTTAAGGGCTCTATACTGTTCATTAACGCCTCTATCTATGGCTTCCTGTTCAGCCACCACTCTCCTCATCTCACTATAAAAGGCATCCCTTACTGACTGGTTTCCCAGCTTCCATGTTTTCCTCCTAGGTACATATGTTCTCCTTCTCATCACTCGTTCCTTAAGCACCATGTCACAAATCAACAGTTTGTGCTGCTGCACACACTCCTCGCTTCCTATAACTTTAACATCCCTCACTAATCTCCTATCAACCCTCCTGACCAGAAAATAATCTATCTGACTACTAATTCCCCCGGACTCATACGTAATCAACTGGCTGATTCTTTTCCTAAAATGTGTGTTGCACACAATCATGTTCATAGCCTCCCCAAACTCGAGTATTCTTTCCCCTTCCGCATTCCTCACACCATACGCACATCCTCCATGGACTCCTTCATAACCTTGAGCTGCTTCACCCACATGACCATTTAAATCCCCTCCCAGAACCACTACCTCATCATCACCCATACCACTCACTACACGTATTAAATCATCCCAAAATCTATCCTTCTCTGTGTCATCCAATCCCACCTGTGGAGCATATGCCGATATAACTGAAACCAACCTCTGCCTGACCAAAATTTTCACTACTAATATCCTATCACTTACTCTCATAACATTCATGATTGAAGATATTAATGGGAATGTCAAGAATGTGAAGGTGGATGGAGTAGTTAGTGAGCAGGAAGTGCCTGCATAAGTGAATGGAGAACATAGGTGCTTTAGTGAACATTTGTGCAGGGAGGGGATTGGTGATAGTCAATACCCTCTTTAGGCACAAAATGATCCACAGGTATATGTGGCGAGTGATGAGAAGGGTGGAAGGTACTGAATTAATGGAAGGCAATGATTAATTATGTGTGTGTAAATGACAGAAGGAGAAGGTGTGTAAGATCCAAGAATGTACGGAGGTTGGCGGAGCAGACTTTCTGGCCACCATTTGATGGTGGTGAAAATCAAGGTTCAAGTGCAGTGGAGGAATTGAAGGAGGGAAGAACAGGAGGAATCAGTCCATACAAGGAGGGTAAAAAGGTTACAAGAGGATGGAGAAAAAAAAAAAAAGGCAGAATAAAAGAGAGAAGTGGAGGAATGATTGGGTAAATATGATTTGGAGCAGATGCAGGAGGTGGAATGTCCAAGATATTCAGAGAAGAACTCTGTACAGCATCTGAGGTGGAGTGAGGGGTGAAGAGAAGATGAAAGAGGGTGCAAGGAAAAGCATGGTGGAATGAAGAGGTGAGACAAGCTATGGTGCAAAAGAAGAAAGTATATAGTGAGTGGATGGGAAGCAGAGGCATGGAGGAAGCTGAGAGATGGAAGAAAGGATTATATGTGGAAGGGAGGGGACAGGTGAAAAAGATTAGAAAGAGAGAGTAAGAAGAGAGAGGATTTGGAAGGAATTTTAGAGTAACATGGAAATTGTAAGAAAACATTCTGGATAGAGGTAAATAGAGAAAGACAGGGTGATAAAGAAGTTAGCAGGAGAGTGAAAACTAAAAATGGTAGATTGATAGTGGAGAAGGGAGAAAAAGTGAGCAGATGGAGTGAATACTTTAAGGAACTGTTAAACATAAAGAATGAAGGTGATGTGAGTATAAGTGGCTGGGGAATGGCTGGGAGCAGGAGGGTGGTGAGAAGGGAGGAAGAGATCAGTAGGATGGAAATAGTGGAAGCAATGAAGAAAGTCAAAATGGGGAGAGCCCCAGGAATTGATGGAGTGTGTGGTGAAAAGCTGAAGCATGGGGAGAGACAGTAGTACAATAGATATGGAAGATGTGCAGATTGGCCTGGAAGGAAGGTAGAGTAGCAAAAGGATTGGAAGTCAGGTATAATTGTTCCCCTGTACAATGAAAAAGGGGAAAAAGAAATGTGTGTTATGATAACTATTGGGGCATTTGTCTTCTTAGTGTAATAGGAAAAGTATATGGTAGGATACTTATTGAAAGAGTCAGGGAAATAACAAAGGAATTAGCTGGAAAAGAACAGGGAAGTTTTAGGAAGGGAAGAAATTGTGTAGATCAGATATTCATCAGTAGGTCTTTAGTAGAAGAGTTTCTAGAGATGAAAAAGACGTTGTATGCAGCCTTCATGGATTTGGAGAAAGCATATGACAGAGTGGATAGACAAGGAAAGTGGAAAATATTAAGATTACATGGAGTATATCGGAAGTTGCTGAATGCCGTGAAGAGTATGTTTGACAGTGCTAAGGCTGCAGTGCATGTGGATAGTGAACAAAGTGAATTTTTCTATCTGAATGTTGGATTGAAACAGTGATGTGTCATGTCTCCATGGCTGATCAATCTGTACATGGATGGGGTTATAAATGAGATATTAAGTAGGAAAGTGGATGTTGGTGCAGCCCTAATGAAAGAAGGTAGCATCTACAATCTTCCCATATAGTTGTTTGCAAATGATACTGTATTGTTAAGTGAAGAGGAAGGGGAACTGCAAGGCTTAGTGAATGAGTTCAGGAGAGTGTGTGTAAGAAACGGAATCTAAAGGTGAATGTAGGAAAGAGTAAAGTTATTGCCTTTGAGAGAAATGAAGTCACTGAATGTACAGTGAGTCTGGATGATGAGGAAATGGAAAATGTGAGTCCATTTATATACAGGTACTTACGTAGTGTGATGAGTAAGGATGAAAGTTTGAAGGATGAAGTGCTTGAAAGGGTACAAGAATGAAGAAAAGTTGCTGGCTCTTTGAAAGCTGTTAAGAAATAGGGAAGTGAGCATGTAAGTAAAAAAGTTTCTGCATGATAGTACTGTGACACCAACACTAACATACGGAAGTGAAGCTTGGACCTTGTTGGAAGGACGGAGGTCATGAGTGAGAACAGTGGAAATTAATTATCTAAGAGGAGCATGTGGAGTTACATACAGAGACAGACTGACATGTGAGGAAGTGAAGGAGTGTTGTTGTGTGGATATGGATGCAATAGAAGGCATTTGGAAAAATATACTGAAGTGGTTTGAGGTTTGACCATGTGGAGAGGATGGAGAGCGAAAGAGACTAACAAGGAGAGTATATGAGAGCGAGGTGGAAGGGGGGGGGGCAAGGATGAGATGAAGGGATGGAGCAATGGTATATGAGAGAGGCGGGTGTGAGCTGGGGGGTGGGCAGTGGAATGGCGGGGGAGAGGGCGACAAGGAGGCAATTTGTTTGTGGCCACCCCTTACTGGATTAAAGCATCTGGCAATAGATAGATGGAATTGTTAAAGTTTCTGTCAGCATGCTCAAGCGCAACATTAGGAAGTGAAGAAGATTCCTTGCGCTTTGGTGAGCCTGCAACTGTTCATCAATTGTCTTTCTCTGATAGGTCTTTCTCCTATACAGCCTCTAGGCTGCATAATAATGCCATTACTCATAATGCAATGGACTTCTGCTAAATCTTTTAAAGGACACCTCAGAGCCTTTCTCTTTTCAAGAAGTTATATGATTTTCGGGAGAGTTGGTGTGATGGACAATTACAATATAAGGTTTAACTGCTGCCACTTCATTTGATTATGAAGTCTTTACTGTATATGAGTGATATCACAATTCTTGTAGTTGTAAAAGTGTAAAAAAGTGATAAGCACCAGTGACTTCCTCAGGAGGAACTGGCATTTTTGAGAAACAAAAGACCAGACGATGACGATGATGATGATTATTTTTATTTTACTGTTATGAGAATTTTAATCTAAGTCTCCAAAAGTATGCTCATAGTACTATGCTACATTAACCCTTTCAAATTCTTTCAATGCAACCTGCAACCAACTGCTTCCGAGTACTGCATGACCTCCACAGGTTGGCCCAGACCTTACACGCCAGGCACCCCTCACTCAGTGATGTGCATGACATTGGAAAATGTTTCCATTCAACTTTCTCCCTTGCCCTTAATTATAAGTATATTGATATGAAATTACCATATGTTATAAATGAATAAAATGATCTTCTTATAAAGAGAGAGAGAGAGAGAGAATAAACAGCAGTATTTTTTTGGTTCACTCATTTATTCAATGCTGATTTCTCACAGATACAGTAGGCGCGGAAAGTATTGACGCTTTTTTGCCGATGTCATTCTTTTTCGGGTTAAGTGAAGTAGGGTCAATACTACCCTCCCCTGTGATGCGAAATGAGCTGACGCTTTTTCAACGGGAGCTGGCAACCCTGCTTGATAGGTTTGGCACCACAGGAGCAGGCTCAGTAATGTTTGGGCAGCCACAGGAGGAGGATTGTCTCTGTGTGTGATGCACCACGAGGGCATGTTTTGACTCAAATAACAGTTATTTGGTTACCTACCACATTCTCATCATGCCTAAAGTAACCACAAGCAAGGACAAACGTGTGGAAGTGATTACTTTACACAAAACTGGCCACAAACTCCCATTTATTGCAAATCAGATGGTGTTAGACTGAGGACAGTGCAGAGACTGGTGAAGCGGTTCAAGGACAGTAGGGAGGCCATTCCTCCCACTCCACTTCCCAAGCCTGGGAGACCTCGTAAGACAACCTTCAGGACCCGTCAGCTGATCTCAAGGCAAGTTAGGAAGGATCCAAGGCTAACAGCATGGGATTTAAAAGAAAAGAACCCACAGTTGCTGGCAGATGTGTCTGTCAGAAGTGTGCAGGAGCTGTTGCATAACGATCTGGGCTACAGGAGTTTTTGTGCTCGTAAAAAACCACTGCTAACTGCACTTCAGAAGAAAAAGAGAGTAAATTTTTGTAAGAAATATCTTGCCTGGAGTGAGGAGCAATGGAAAACTGTGCTTTGGAGTGATGAGTCAACATTTACTGTCACTGGTACCCCTTCATCACGAGTGTACCGCAAACCAGGCAGTGACCCCCTGGATCCTAAGTACACTTCCAAGTTTGTTAAATACCCAGCCTCACTCATGGCTTGGGGCTGCTTTACATATTATGGTGTTGGTGAGTTGGTAATTCTACCTGCAAATGAAAAAGTGAACCAGAACAATTATTTGGAGCTCTTATGTGATGTTTTAAGTGACTCTTTTGATAAAACCAAGGCAAGAGTATTTATGCAAGATTCTGCCCCTGCACATGTTGCAAAGTCAGTGAAACAGTGGCTAACAGACTGTGAGGTTCCCTTTATTCGAGATTGGCCCGGAAACAGCCCAGATATCAATCCCATTGAGAATTTATGGGCGCACATGAAGCGGCACATCATCTTTGCCTAAACTTGAGGCTGCAGTCAAGCAGCTATGGAGCATGTTTTAGTCCGTCTGTTCTGCAAAACTACGCCATCAGTCTCCCCAGACGCCTTAAGAAGATAATAAAGGTGAAGGGGAATGCCAGTAAATACTAAATTCAATGGTGAGTGTTAATTTATTTGTTTCTCCTTGCTAACCACAAGAATGTTTTCTTTTTTTAAGATGGCGTCAACACTTTCCGCGCCTACTGTATATAAACATTTGATCAATGCTTGCTGAGATAAAGTTGTAGAGCATTTATTTGCGATGATTTCCATGAAAAAAAAAAAATTCTAGCTCTATTAGAAAGATTTTTATGCCATACAGAACATAAATATCTTACAGTCATTGACTAGAGCGCCTGGCTCAACATCATAAAATGTTTCCAATCGTTTAATTCTCCTGCCCTTATCCGCGACTGTATTGTTATGAAATTACTACATGTTATAATGGCAGTGCTTTAGTGGACATTTGTGCAGGGAGGGGGTTGGTGGTAGCTAATACCCTCTTCAGGCACAAAATGATCCATAGGTATACATGGCGAGTGGTGAGAAGAGAGGACAGTGGAATGAATGAACGGAAGGCAATGATTGACTGTGTGTATGGATGAAAGGATGAGAAGATGTGTATTGGATGCAAGAGTGTATAGAGGTTCGGGGAGTGGACTTTCTGACCACCACTTGGTGGTGGCCAGAATCAGAATCCAAACAAGATGAAGGAAGAGAAGTAGGGAAGGACAGGAGGAAGTATTTGTTACAAGGAGGGTAGAAAAGTTACAAGAGGATGGAATAAAGGCTGAATATAAAAGGGAAGTGGAGGAGTGATTGGGTAAATATAGATTGGAGCAGATGGGGAATGTGGAAGGTGTGTGCAAGGTATTCACGGAAGAAATCTGTGCAGCATGTGAGGTGGTGTGTGGGGTGAAGAGAAGACGAAAGGGGGTTCAGGGAACAGCATGGTGGACTGAAGAGGTGAGAGAGGCTGTGGAACAACAGAAGAAAGCAAATAATGAGTGGTTGAGGAACAGGGGCGACGAAGAAGCTGAGAGACGGATGAAAGAGTTACATGCAGTGAGGAGGAGAGAGGTGAAAAGATTAGTAAGAGAGAGTAAGAAGAGAGTGGATGAGGAATTTGGAAGGAATTTGAGTGCAAAGTGGAGGGAATGTAGAAAATGTTCTGGAAGGAGGTAAAGAGAGCTAGACAGGGTGCCAACGAAGTCAGTGGGGGTGTGAAAGATAAAAATGGTAGATTACTAGTGGAGAAGGGAGAAAAAGTAAACAGATGGAGAGAACACTTTAATGAACTGTTGAACATAGAGAATGAAAGTAATGCAAGTATAAGTGGCTGGGGAATGGCAGGGAGAAGGAGGGTTGTGAGAAGAGAGGAAGAAATCACCAGGATGGAAGTGGTGGAAGCAATGAAGAAAGTTAAAATGGGGAGAGCCCCAGGAATTGATGGAGTGTGTTGTGAAATGCTGAAGCATGGGGGAGAGATAGTAGTAGAATGGATGTGGAAGGTGTGCAGATTGGCTTGGGAGGAGGGTAGAGTCCCGGAGGATTGGAAGTCCTCTGTACAAAGGAAAAGGCGAAAAAGCTGTGTGTGGTAATCATAGGGGCATTTGCCTTCTCAGTGTAATAGGAAAAGTATATGGTAGGATACTTATTGACAGAGTTACGGAAATTACTGAGGAATTAGTTGGAGAAGAACAAGGAGGTTTTAGGAAGGGAAGAGGTTGTGTAGACCAGATATTCATTCT
>JAGKTI010003716.1:0-12673 GCA_018397915.1 Birgus latro
GAGGGCAGTTTGGAAATTAAAGATTTATGCCAGACTCGATCGAAAGCTTTTGAGATGTCAAGTGTAATTGCAAAGCTTTCACCATAGTCCCGAAAGGAGGATGACCAGGAGTCTGAAAGGTAGATGAGAAGATCTCCAGTGGAGCGTCCCTGACGGAACCCATACTGACAATCAGAAAGAAGGTTGTAATGGGAAAGATGCTTTAAAATTTTTCTGTTAAGAATTGACACGAAAACTTTTGAGACACAGGATGGTAAAGCAACTTGACGATACTTAGAGGGTTGGGAATGGTCACCCTTCTTTGGAACTGGCTGAATGAGAGCAAATTTCCAGCAGGAAGGAAAGGTACATTTTGATAGACAAAGGCGAAAGAGTTTACCTAGGTAGGGTGTAAGCACAGAAGCACAGTTCTTGAGGACAACAGGAGGGACTCCATCAGGCCCATATGCCTCATTAGTATTGAGGCCAGTGATGACAGAAAGTACATCAGCTGAAGAAATTTTAATGTCAGCCATGAGGAAGTCAGAGGTGGGAAATGATGGAGGAACAGCACTGGAATCGTTTAAGGTGGAATTGGAGGAGAAAGTCTGAGCATGAAATCAGCCTGAGATGTAAGTGCCAGTTAAGAATGACTAGTGGGGGGGTAGGGGTATGGGGGAGGGTTGGGAGCTAGGGTTGAGGCAAGTGGAATTCATCTCCCCCCCCCCATCCTGTCTTCCCTGGGTATACAGGGGTTGGAAGGGGACACCCCTTGGCAGAAATTAGTGACCATGAACGTACCTATTTCTAATGCTTTCAGAGGTCCCTCCCAGTAGTCTGAAAATACCAATAGTCCAAAAGATCCTCAGTCCCCTGCCATTCGAACTTTTAATGTACACCTAACCCCTGCTATTCGGGCATTCCATGAAAAGGGGTTGAGTAACGAATTGGTCAAATAACGAACTGATTTTTCCCATAAGATTGTTAAGAAATAGGGGTTAGGTTCCTGACCACCTTTGTCACTCAAAAAGTATTCAGTAAAGATGGAAAAAATACCAGTAAATATGAATGAAAATGACACAGGGATTTGAGTTGTTTTCTTATAGACCTATGTTCTCAAGAAAAATTGTTTTAGTACACTGTACAGTATACATCTTAGATGATTGACATTTGATTTTCAATCAAAAAATATTGGAGACCAAACAGAATATATCTACTTAGCGATATTAAAGAAAGCCACCTGAATGCCTTCATTAGAGTGTTTATTGCCGTGCCACGGACTGTACATGACATCACCACACCAAACAAACTCAAATGTACTCAGTTTAAAACCATAAATAGCAGTGGAAGCCTAACTGGAAGCTTTGAAACCTAACTGAGGGGTTTTGCCCCCAGGACCCCCAATGATTATAACCTACCTAACCTAGTACAAAGTGAGATTGCATTCATAAAACTGGCTCCAAAACAGTATCATGCGTTAAGGGTGTTCGTTAATCGTTGGCGCAGTCATCACCAGGGTTGCCATTTGGTATTTTTCATTACCAATGTGAACCAGTTTGGTAATGAAAAATTTGTATGATAATGAATCAGCATGATCCATTACCAAACGTATTTTTCACATGCATGAAGTTACAGAGGATGAAGACAGTGGATTGCCTGCTGTCTTTGATTAATCTGCTAGCCCACATAGTGCAAAAAAAAAAAAAAAAAAAAAATCAACATGCTGCTAATTATAAGAGAGTTATTATTTCCATGTGTATATATAATTAGTGAAGAATAAATGCTTGCTTTAAGAATGTGGTGAAAAGTTAAATTTGGTAATGAAAATTGAGGAGTTTGATAATGTGGCCGAATTCAGATCTGGCAAACCTGATCGTCACCCAACCATGCGATGGCGAAACACTTACACAGGTTGGTGAGCATATGACTGCACTTGACAGGGGTGAATAGTAGGGGTCTTGGGTGGAGTCATGTTGAAACAACGAATTGTCGAATAACGATTGGTTAAAAAAATGAGGATTTGGTTTATATGGAAAACTGTATTTCTTGATATCTTTGAAGCTAGTAATCTTCCCACTATCTGACGTAATAGAGCCAAAGGCATGACCGGAAAATGGTCGAATCCGGATAGTGGCCCTGAAGCTTCCGCACTGGTCATTCATGACCCTAACCTAACCTAAATCAGAAAACCACCTACCTACCTCCCTACTGGACATGCATAGCACTTATTTAAGTCCCCTTTCACATAAATAATGCACACAAAGCATGAATCAATTAAATTTTAACCAAAAAATGATTTTGAGGTGAGTAAGGCATAGGTGTTCACAACTTGCCAGCATAGTGTAAGTATTGGACATGGAAATCACTATGAAAATCACCCTCTCTCACATCCTATGCACTAAAATAATGAACACAAAGCATGAATTCATTTAATTTTAACCCCAAAAGGATGAATTTGAGGTAAGTAAGGCATCAGTTTCCACTGAGTTGGCAGCTTAGTGTAAGTAAGTATCGGACGTGGCAGCCACTATGAAAATCATCATTTCTCACATCTTATGCACTTAAATATGGGATACAAAGCATCATATAAATAACTTGTTACCAGAAGAATGATGAATAAGAGTTAGGTATGGCAAAAGTGTTCACCAGAATACAGCATGCTGAAAGTAAGTATCGGACATGAAAATCACTGGCATTCACCTTTGTCACAACTTGTGCACTAAAATCATGAACACAAAGAATGAATTCATTTAATTTTAACCCAAAAAGGATGAATTTGAGGTAAGTTAGGCACAGATGTTCACAGAGTTGGCAGCTTAGTGTAAGTAAGTATCGGACATGGCAGCCACTTTGAAAATCATCATTTCTCACATTTTATGCACTAAAATATGGGATACAAAGCATCAAATAAATAAATTGTTACCAGAAAAATTATGAATAAGTGTTAGGTATGGCAAAAATGTTCACCAGAATACAGCATGCTGAAAGTAAATATCGGACATGAAAATCACTGGGATTCACCTTTGTCACAGCTTGTGCACTTTAATACTGGTGGTAACATTGCATGAAAAAATAAATTGATAACAGGAAATTATGATTTACACTTATGGGAATTTTTTTCCTCTTTACAGCATGCTGAAAAAAGGTTAGACATGAAAATCATTATGGAAATCACCTTTCACAGTCTGTGCATGAGATTAATGATATGGGAAGAACAAAACAAGGATTTTTGATGAAGTTAGGGTACTTACGAGAAGGCTGCCGCCGTCCTTATGTATAACCCGCTCTGTCCTCCCAGACTCTGACAATAATACAGGTGCACCTGAGGCACCTGCAGAAAATTCACAGAATCCTTGGCACTTCCACTGCACTTTACTCTCACCAGCACTTCCCACAGCGTTTCGCTTCCCATAACAGTAACTGTACCTTGCATCACATCACTTCAGTTAACTGCACGTCACTTCACATCACTGTAAATTCCCGTGTGGTCTAATGACAAGCCCTTGATGCTTATTCGCTGTCAGAGTCCGAGAGGAGCTAATCGAGGCGGCCTTGGGGCTGGTCGGTGGGACCTGATGATATGCTACCCACTGCAGAGGACTCTGAAGACAGCCGCAAACTCACATCCAGTGGTGACTCCGCCGTGGCCAATGTGCTGGGCTGTGGCTCGGAGCTTGAAGGCCTGTCTTGGTGAGGCAATGGTGTGGAGCGAGGGCTGAGCACGGCGGGGTTGACGGGCCTGAAAAAACTGTCAGTGGTTGATTGACGCAAGCAACGACGATTCTGACGATTAATGATTTGTTGCCTGAAAGCTCACACTTCCTCCACAAGTCCCAAGGACCCCATCTCCCTGTTGCAGTCCAGGTGTTCTAGGCAGTCCAGGACGAACTCCACATGTTCCCGGAGTGCGCTTAGCTTGGGGATGGCTGGAGTAGTGACAAGCTGAGAGGAGTCCGCATCATCGTCGCTTTCCTCATCGGAATCTTCCTGCTGGGTACTCGTACCGGCAACAGAAGATGCGATCTCGATATCAGACATGATCTGATATCCAGGATCGTCCTCGTCGTCATCCAACCACTCACGCACGTTGTCCACATCCATATTGTCTCCACCCACACGAAGCCTTGCATGGAAGTCATCCACCTCGAAACCTAGGAAATCGTGCACCACGTCAGTTCCATGAAGCAGACGAGACCAACTGTTTTCTAGAGTCTTGACAGAGACTTCCTTCAATGCACTGGCCCAGTTGTAGAGAGCAGACTTGAGGTTGTAGCAGCGAAGGTTTTCCACAGTCCGATGTCCTTGCGTGTCTCATCCCTCACTGCAATTGTCCTCATCCTCAAAGACAACCATCACCTCGTCCAAAAACCTCCGTCGGTATGGTCTCTTCGTTGCCGCAATCACTTCCTGGTCCATTGGTTGGATGAGAGCAGTCAAATTAGGTGACAAAAACAGACACCTAATGCAGCCATTCTCAGCCACCAACTCCTTCTCAGACGGATGCGCAGGTGCATTGTCTAGAATCAGGAGGGCTTTTACCTGGTCGTGTGGGATTTTCAGTGTCTCCGTCTGATAATGAATGACCTTGACAAAGTGTTGGTGAAACCAATCTCTGAAGATCTTGGTTGTGAACCAAGCCTTCAGAGAATGTTACCACACAACAGGAAGGACATCCATTAACCCACAAAGGCACCGAGGCTGCTTTGCACATCCAACAATAACGGGCTTGAGGCGGTGCATGCCGTTAGCATTGGCGCAGCACAAAGCAGACACCCGTTGCTTGGAGAGCTTGCAGCCAGGTATACGCTTCTCAGTCTCCTCAGTGAGAGTGTTTGTGGGCACTGAACGATAGAATAGTCCAGTTTCGTCAGCATTGTAGACTTGACTGAGAGTAAGGCCCTCCTTGTCGATCAAGCCCTTCACCTTCTGCCGAAACTCTTCTGTTCCCTCATCGTTGGCGTCCAGAGCTTCACCATGGGCCTTACGGTTGGTAAGTCCGTGCCGTAACTTGAATGTGAAGAGCCAACCTTCAGATGCCTTGAAGTCTGGGGTGTCGTGTAACCTTGTGAACTTCTTGGCAGCAGCTTTCATCTCTGTTCCACATACCAACACACCAGCAGCACGTTGTTGTCGATACCAGATGAGTGTGGAACGGTCAATGTCTGCATATTTAGAAGTAAACATCATCTTCCTCTCCACGTTCCGTCTGGTTTTCGAAGTGAAGTCAGCCGTGTACTGGTGGAGTTTGTCTCGGGACCTCTTGATATCAAACAAGGTAGAGCGAGGGAGGTTGAATTCACATAGGATCTGTGATGTCGGCCACCCGGCGTCCACCTTCTCCAATATCTCCTGCTTCTTCTCCAAAGTCAACACCACTCTCTTCCTCTTCGCAGGCGGCAGGGCCATCATCACACACATAATGAAGAAGGTGCAGAGCAGCAGCAAGCCCTACAGGAGGTAGGGGATCACCACAAAAGCAACCACTTGAGCAGCCATGATGAGAGCACCTAGATGAACCGGCAGCTGAACGGGAAATGAGAGGAGAGCAGACAGAGGTGGGCGGCGCGAAAATACAGCTGGTCGGCGCGCGCGGGAAATTCAAATTGATGCAGTCCCAAAAAATCTGATTTTTTCCTTTTTTGGGGGGAATTTTTGGGCATTTTGGGTTTCAGCCATCAGCCTATGTTGTCCGAACAGTGAGGTAACCGGATAGTGGTTGTCCAGATAGTGGAGAGAATACTGTACTTGTCTTTTTCAATTTCTTTTCATGTCCTCCTGTTGCCCCCCCATCACGTACAAACAGGTCTTTTCTGTCAGTTTTATCTACTCCCATCATTGCCCTTAACACTGTAATCTTGTCACCCCTCTCTCTTCTTTCTTCTAAGGAAGGCAGAGCCAGCTTTTCTAGTCTCCCTTGTATGATAGATCTGTCAGACTATGGACCATCTTGTTTGTTGTTTTTTGTATTCTTTCAATCTTGTTTATATATCTTTCTTTTTATGTGAAGACCACACCACTACTGCTTATTCTAACTCGGGGCAGATCAGAGCCACTATCAATTTTTTCATAATCTTGTCGTCCATGTATTGAAATCCCACTCTTATGTTTGTTAAGAGCTTATATGTCTCTCTGACAATCTTGTTAATGTTTTTTTGGGGTGACAAATTATCCTGGACTAACACTCCTAGGTCCTTCTCTTTCACTTTTCTTATTGTATCCTATCCCATTGAGTAATTCAGTCATGGCCTCAACCCATTTCCAGTATTTTGCACTTTTTAGCATTGAATTTCATTTCCCATACCCAGCTTCAGTTATTAATCCTGTCCAGATCTTTCTGCAGCATTTTGCAGTCCTCTTCAACTTCAACTTTCTTCATGATCTTTGTGTCATCTGCAAACAGGCTTGCACAGCTGTTCATTCCATCCACCATATTGTTTACATAAATCAGGAACATTACGGGCTCCAGCACCAAGCCCTGTGGGACCCCATTTGTTGCATCTCTTCACCCTGACATCCTGTATTTTGTTACTGTCCTCATCTGTCTGTCTGTCATGAAATCTTCTATCCATTCCAAGAGGTTTCCCTTCAGTCCTCCTATATGCTCCAGTTTCCACATTAGTCGCTAATGGAGTACCTTGTCAAAGACTTTCTTCAGATATAAGTATACACAGTCCATCCAACTATCTCTCTCATGTAGCATATCAATCATCCTTGAGTAGAACAACAAGTTATTCACATATGATCTCCCATTCCTGAATCCAAACTGTCTTCCTCCCAAGATATCCATCTCCTCCAGATATTTTATCCATCTGTCTTTCAAGATTCTTTTACACAGTTTTGCAGCCAGCTGGTCAGGGACACTTGTCTATAATTTAGTGGTTCTTCCTTATTCCCTCCTTTGTAAATTGGTACCACATTGGCACACTTCCATTCCCAAGGCACTTTCTCTTCTTCCAGAGAACACTCCATTTAACCATGAATATTATCTGCCAGTTGTTCTCTGCCTTCCTTTAATATCCAATTAGAGATCCCGTCAGGCCCCAAGACCTTCCTTACATCTTGAATTTCCAGTATGTTATACACTTCCTGTCCTCCCACTTTTTTATCTTTTAGCACTACGGTACATTTCTAGTCACTCCGTCCCCCTCCACAAAATCACTTTCTTTAGTGAAAACCAGTTGGAAACTTTTGTTCATTGTTTCAGCTTGCATTACTGCATCTTTGTAGACCTTTCCTTCTACTTTCAGCTTATTAATTCCTTCCTTGTGTTTCAGTTTGCCATTGACATGCCCGTAGAACAATTTAGGCTCCTCCTTATATTTGTTAATTATACATCTTTCAAAATTTCTTTCTTCCTCACTACAGATTCTTGTATTTTCATTTCTGGTTCTTTTGTATTCTTCTTTTGTGCTGTTGTTATCTCTCTTTCTTCATTTGTTCCATGCATATCCCTTTCTCTTTTTGTTATCATACACCTTTTGTTGAACCAATCCTTTTTCCAGTTCTCTTTCCCACTTACTTGTGTCACATATTTTTCCACTTCCAAGTTGTAGATGCTTAGAAAGATATCCCAGTTTTTTGCATCTCTTTTGTTTCCCTGAATTCTTTCCAGTCTGCTTCTTCAAGAAAGTTCTTCAATCCTGTAAAGTTTCCTTTCCCAAAGTTGTATCATCCATGCCTGCATAACTCATCTTTTGGTGCCACATCCCCTTCTGTCATTTGGAACTGAACCACTACATGATCACTGTTTCCTTTAGGGCACAGATATTTCTGATTCAGTTACGTCAGGTTCTTTGGTTAGCATTAAATATAGTCTTGCTGGTGTTTCACCACCTATAATTCTAGTTTATTCTTTGACCCACTGTGTCATTACATTATTCATTGGTATACAGTACTTAACAGTGTACTGCCCCACAAATCTTCACTACTTCTGAGTCCCACTCCTCCCAGTTCACCTTCTTTACAATTAAAATCACCCACAAGGATTATATTGTTACTTTTTTCAGTCACTTTCTGTAGGTGTCTAACCATGTCGGACAACATCTGGTATTCAGCCTCATTCTGTGCCCTTGTCTTGGGAGGGACATATGATACTGCGATGTCTCTCCCCCTTTCTCTCTGGCTTCTAGTTTCATATTTATAATTTCTGCCCTACTTCTCCCAGTTCCACATTATCCATATTTGTGCTGTTCTTCACTGCTATCATCAGTCCTCCTCCCATTTTTTCTTTTCTATCTCATCTCCATAGTTTGTATTTACCATCTCCCACTTGGCTATCAATATCCTCTCTTGATCTCTACATCCATCCATCAGCCAATCCCACGTTGCCCAGTGAGCGTAGGAGCCTGGGGCTAGACAAGTTGGTCCTGACATTTAAGATGAGAATGATCAGCCTCACTCATCCCTGAATGGCATAATGTGGGCAGTAAACCCCAACCAGCCCTTGGATATAAACCTTCACCGGCTCAATCTGACTGGAGTGCCATAATTTGCCATTAAACCACCAGGTGCCATAATTTGGTCATGTGGTTAGCACCCAGCGTAGTAAATGGTTTCCTGGTGTACAGGAAACCATTTGGCTTGTTACTCAGTGTAAAGTCACCCATAGGCAGCAGGAAGAGGAAAGAATGGAGGAAAGAAACGCAAGAGGGAGTGTAAAGTCGCTCGTAGGCAGAAGGATGAGGAAAGAATGAAGTAAAGAAAGACAGAAGAGGAAGGAAGGAGGAGAGGAAAGGGCAGACACCCGAGAGCAGCACTACATTGAGTGAGTGGATGGTGAGTGCCCCCACCTCTTGGTCTCTACAAAGCACATAATATCTGGCTCATTTACCCTCAAGAAATCATTGATTACTAGCCATGTCAAAGTTAAGCCATCTAAGTTAGTAAATACCACGTTCAGTCTTTTTAAGTTGTTTTTTATTCTGTCCCTCTCCCTTCCTCTCTCTATCAGTACCACTTCCTCAATTTTGGATCCATAACTCTCAAATAGAGCTCTGTCTTCTCTTCCTCCATTTTGTGGTAGTTTTTTTCCTTAGCTTCCTTGAATAGCAAGTTTATTTAGCTCTTTCTTCCTCATTTGCATCTCTCCTTATCCAAACATTCTTGAACCCCTCTTTGTCTGATAGTTTCCATGTTTTGTACATTTACCATGACCTGTGACTGCAACTTAACTTTTACTGGTCGTGCCCTTCCCTCCACGTATCTCCCCAGCCTAAACACTACTTCAATCTCTTCTTGAGCTTCATTGTCGCCCTCCATAACTATTGATACTATCTCTTTAGCCCTCCTCAGTCCTTCTCTTGCCGTTTCTCATTTTATTTACATAGGTTTTCTTTTAGTCCTGAAATTATCATACTTGTTTTCTTATCTGCTACATCCCTGACCAGAGATTCTTTACTGTTTAGCACCATAACCACTTCCTTCTCCACCTTTTCCTGGTTTTCCTTTCTCTGTTGTTCTAAAATCTCCCTAGGACTTATTTTTTCTTCCTCTTAAATTTTTTTACACCCCTGATATTTTCATCATGCATCCCAGTCCTTTATTCATACTCATCAAGTTTATATTTCATCTTGTCTCTTTCATCCTCCAGCCTCTTATTTTCCCATTTAAACTGTTTTATTTCACTTGTGGCTGATTCATTGCTCACTTTTAATTCTGACACCTTTCTCTCCCGGTCAGCACTACGGGAGCAGACACAGTCTAACTCATTTTTCAACTCTCTTATCTCCTTCTCCTGTTCTGAGGTCTGTTTCTGTGATTTCCTTATTGCTACCAATACCAGTTTTAATTCCTGGGCATTCCTTTCAGTCATTTTCTCCACACCTGCTACTCTTGTTTGGTTCAGTTTAATACTCCCCTTGTTCTGGTCGTCATTGGAGAACCCCGCAAACTCACCATCACTGAATGTAAACAATGAACTACTTCCTTCTGCCATCATGCAGTTGTACAAAAATTTTAAACCACCACTGTGTTTTACTTTTATTAGACCAAATCCTTCGGCTTATTTGTACTCAATTCAGGCGGGACCACCACTCATGCACTTATTTTACATAATCACAATAGGCAGGCCCCCTTTTGCCACTGATTAAGCATTGTTTCCCCATGATCAGCATGGAGCTCTGCCACTGACAACATTTTGTGTATATGTGTGTGTGTGTGTATATATGTATGTGTGTGCATGCATGCACACACTAATTAGTTTTGTAATATAATACTTTTTTTCCATAGTTTGTTGTGAAAGTAGCAAACCAGCAGAAGGAGATGGAGGAACTGCGTGCAGGACGTCTTGGCCCTTACCTCCACGCCCTGCACTCCCACACAGACCTACCCTCCCTCCCCCTCCACACACTCAAGGCACTTCAAACACAGCTGCACCAGGACCTAGAATCTGTGGAGAAGGTGAGGCAGCGGTTGGAGAGAGGGTGGGGGGTGAGCAGTAGAGCCGAGTTCTGGTGGTGAATATCCATTTTGGTTGAGTTGTGGTGATTGGATTCATCATTTGCCTGGAATTTACATTCTGCTCTGTATCTTGTCCTGTTTGCTAATGCAGGTAAAACTTGTTCTGGTGATTCATTTTGGAGTTATTTCTACAGTAATCCAGTCAGTTGCTTATTCTGGTGAGGGAAGAGACAGGTTGATAAGTGAAAATGATTGAATTGGATAGTTAGGTAATGGATGATACAGGATAGGTGATGGAGGGCCAAGAAAGTAGATGAGAGGGTCAGGCAGTTTAGTAAGTTAGAACTGTAAAGTGCACAGGAGGTCTACTTATTTGTTGTTGTGAGGAAGAGACATAGGCAGTTACATGGTTGATAAGGCTAGATGGGAGAGGGAGCATCCGTCCATCCATCATCCAATCCTACATTGCCCTAGGAGGAGCATAGGAGCCCAGGGCTAGGCAAGTTGATCCTGACATTTAAGATGAGATTGACCAGCCTCACTCATCCCTGAGTGGCATTATGTAAGCAATAAACCCCAAGCACCCCTTGGATATAAACCTTCGCTGACTCAATCCAACTGGCGCACCATAATAACCCATTAAACCACCAGGCGTCATAATTTGGTTATATGGTTACCACCTAGCATAGTAAATGGTTTCCTGGTGTACAGGAAACAATTTTGTTTGTCACTCAGTGTAGAGTCAGAGTTGAAATGAAGGCATTGGATCAGAGGTAAAGGCAGTTGAATATGATGAGGTTGTGAGAAAGCAAATCAGGATAAAGTGAGGTGGAGAGTTAGATATTGGATGAAACTGGAGAAGGTGAGGGAGGGTTAAGAATGTGAATGTGAGGGTACAGGCAGTTGAGTAAGTTAGAGCTGTGTGGTAAAGTGCAAGGGTAATCAAGTTTCTGGAGTTGTGTTTATGAGCATGAGTGAGGACAAGGTGAGATGGGCAGTTATTAAGTAAGCAAATGAGAGACACAGGCAGTTGAGTAAGTTAGAACTACATTATGTAGTAAAGTGCAAAACAGGCTATTTTAGTTGTGGTTGTGAGCATGAGTGAGGACAAATTGAGGTGGGCAGTTATGAGGTCTGTCCAAAAAGAAAGTGAAGTTTTTAAATAGCACACCAGTTAGCAGTCACACTGTGATCATGATGTGAGTTCTGTGTACCGGCAACTTTGAGCTTAGACTAACACTAGCTGCATCATGCCATGTCACTTAGTCATTGAGGAACTCATGCTTGAGTGAATGTGTGTTTAGTGCACATGGCAATTTGTTGGAAGTTGAACAGGGAAGGATCTTGAAGAGTAATGCGTTGGCATGAAAATCTGTTTCAAATTGGGAAAAACTTTTACTGTACTTTCTGAAAATTTTTATAACAGGTGATGAAATGGCTACGATGTTGAAACAAAAAGGCAGTCGTGGTGGTGGGTTGAAATATCATCACCACGATCATATAAAGCATGTCAGAGTCGTGCAAATATGAATGTTGTTGTTGTTGTTTTTTATTTATTTATTTATTTATTTTGTTATTGGAAGGACATCGTTAATGATGAGCATGTTCCATGTGGCCACACAGTCAATAAAGAGTTTTACTTGGACATCCTGAAGCGCTTGAGGGAGGCAGGGCAGTGTGAAGGAAGAGGTCTGAGGCATAGACAAACAAAACGTGGATCTTCCCCAAGTCAGTGCACCTGCTCATGTGTCACTCCTTATTTTTGTTTTTTGACAAAGCAAGAATGACTATCATCCTCCATCTGCCCAACTCTCTGGATTTGGCCCTCCCAGACTTTTTCTTTTTCCCAAAGTTGAAATCCATCCTGAAGGGTCATCAGTCTCAGACAGTAAAAGAGATTTTGCCTAGTGCATTAAACACACATTCACTCAAGTGGGTGCACCTCAGTGACTAAGCCAGTGGTGGGCAGCGCAAACAAAAAAGGACCTTGCGCAAGTGCAATGCGCAATCCATAGTTCACTACCTTGTGCAAGCACAAAGTGTGCAATCTGACCAATATTTAGCTTGCGCAATGTCACAAAGTGCCAGTGCAAACCATTTGCATATATTCGTGGAAATTACTGTAAAATATTGAGATATTTACCTAAATTAGCTTACTTACTTCCTTTTATTTATTATTATTATTTTCCAATACCTGTAACTTGCGCAAGTGTGCAGTCTAATATTTAGCTTGAGCAATGTTTCAAAGCGCTAGCGCAACCATTTGCATATATATATATATATATATTATATATAT
>JAGKTI010003716.1:13006-36981 GCA_018397915.1 Birgus latro
ATCTCGATCACAATATGGCTGGTGCTAGTTGGTGAGCTATTTGAAAGGTTCTGTTTCTTTTTGGACAGACCTTGTATATGGATGATTAAATTGTAATAGAATACTATATGTGAGTGCAAGAATTATTGTTGCATAAGTTTATCGAGTGTAGCAGGGAAGGTATTTGGAAGAATTATTATAGAGAAAGTATGAGAGATATCGTAAGTCCTAGTGAGTGATGAACAGGGTGGTTTTAGGAATGGCAGAGGGTGTGTGGATGAAATATTTGCAGTGAGACAGATAGCAGAGAAGGCTTGTGAGAAGGACCATAAGGTGTTTATGGCATTCGTGGATGTGGAAAAAGCATATGCCAAAGTGGACAGAGAAGGATTGTGGAAAGTTTTGCGCATGTACAGTGTAGATGGTAAGCTGCTAGGTGCCGTCAAGAGTTTTTATGATGGTAGTGAAGAATGTGTAAAGGTTAATGGGCATCTAAGTGAATGGTTCATGATCAGTGTGGGCATGCGAAAAGGTTGTGGAATGTCCCCTTGTTGTTCAGAATATATATGGATGGGGTGATGAGAGAAGTAAGAACATGAGTAATGGAGAGGGGAATGGGATGGGTAATGAATGGTGATGGATGGAATATCTCAAATTTGTTGTATGCTGATGATGCAGTACTACTGTACTTGCAAATACCGGACAAGAACTTGGTAGGCTAGTGCAGAGTTTTGCTGATGTCTGTGAGCATCATGCCTTGAGAGTAAATGTAGAAAAGAGTAAGGTGATCATTATTGAAAGAGAAGGTGACTCCCAGTGTGATGTTACAGTGAATGGAGAGAGACTGGAATTGATGAGAGAGTTCAAATACCTGGGTACAGTGATAGAAAAGAGAGGAAAATGTGCAAAAGAAGTGGAAAGTAAAGTGACATAAGGAAGAAAAGTAGCTGGTGCAATGAAGGCCTTGATAAGAAACAGAGGCTTGAGTGTTGCAGCTGCATGAGGCTTACATGAAGGAATGTTAGTGCCAACTTTAACATATGGATGTGAGACTATGGAGTGGCATGAAAATGAAAAGTCAAGAGTAAGAGCAGTGGAGATGGGACTGCTGAGGCATGTATATGGAGTGCAGAGGGTGAATAGGATATGAAATAATGTGATTCGTGAAAGATGTGGAGTGAGGAAGTCTGTGGACACCAGAATTGAAGAGAGTGTACTGAGATGGTTTGGTCATGTGGAGAGAATGGATAACAATAGAGTGGTGAAAAAGGTATATCTGAGTGAATTTGAAGGAGGGAGGAGGCGAGGTAGGCCAAAGAGAAGGTGGAGAGATGTAGTGGATGAGTGTGTGAGGAAGAGAGATTTGGAAGTCGGTGAGGCTAGGGAACTGACAAGAGATCGAGCTGGCTGGATGAATATTATGAGGAGAAGTGCTTGGTCAGAGATTTGGCACCCCATTTTAGCTTGACAGCATCCAGGTTGACTCTATCGGATAAGTTTATGTGAAGCTACAGAACGTGTGAATGTTTTTGGCATATCCAATAGAGCCCGGATTCCGTGGGTTTGAATGATGAGTGAATGAAATTGTGGCCTACTGGATTGGGCAAATTTGGGCTGTCTGGACATTGCTACTCCTCACTGTGCCCTAGGGTGGGAAAGGCCATCCGGTTGATGATGATGATTCAACTATTATTGTGTTTCAGCAACTTTACTTTCAAGATTTAAGTTATTATCTTGTGATATGATTATTATTTGTTTTGTTCCAGTATTACTTACATCTTCCATGATGGGGACAAAAATTGCTCATTGTAAACATGTGGTTAAAATGTAAACCTGCTTCGTAAGCAACACATAAATAACCCTATTCCCTTTCAGAGTGACACAAGAAAGTTTTTGTTCACAGGTTATAAACAACTATGGGAATAAGAGCGAACAGTGGCCAGTGTCAACCAATGCGTGGTAGGCTGGCTCAGCTGGGGCATCTTCACTTTATCTGGGCTGGGGCAAGACCTGCACTACTCATTCCTCCTGCCCATCATTCAGTCATCCCATTTACCATCTTGTTTCACTCTCTCTCTCTCTCTCTCTTGTACACCCTCTCTCCATCCAGCTGTCTCTTTTTTGTTTCTTGGCTCTGTTTAATTCTGGATCTTCTGCACTGTTTAATCTCCCCAATTCCCTCCACCACTGTCTCATCATTTATTGCTCCCAGTTCTCTCTTACCACTTGGTTTCATTCTGTGTTGTAGTACAGTGTGTGTCCTTTTTATACTTTCATAATTGTGTAGTACAATGTATCCTTTGTATACTCTTAGAATTGTCTCTTCCTTCACTGGTTCATTCTTTGTCCAAGTACAGTGAGCCTTTTGATGCTCTGTGTATATCTTTTTATATGCTGTTGATTTCCCCTCTTGCCACACTGTTGTTCTTATTATCTTAGTACAGCTTGAACCTTTTTTCTCGCTTTATTTTTTTCTCTACTCTGTTTATCATATTACGTGTACTGTGTGGTCTTTCTTTGTCCTTAGATTTTTCTTCCTTCCTGATTCCTTTTTGAGCATCAAGGGCCTTATTCTTAGGACACTTGAGGCTTGCTGGCAGCATTTCCTTAGAGATTTTTTTAGCATATTACACATTAATGTTCTCTTGTATGTTATTAATACCTTCTTTATAGCACCATAGTTTTGGTAGGTAACATACAAAAGAATATTACTGTATCATATGCAGGAAAAAAGGGTAAGGAAGAGGTGCTAGGAATCTGCCTAAACTTTCAAGATTACGGCCCTCATTTTGCTTAGAGCTTCTGGTAGACACACGAGCATGGAGGGATGTAGTAAAAGAAGCTTGGATGTACTTTCTCCTGAGTTCTAGTTGTTGTTAAATGTTGCCACTCATTTTTATTGTAATATATGTTTCTGTCACAGATTATGTAATTTTAAGTAGGTCATTTTTTTCTTGGTTCCCTGTTATGCATCATTGTTTACCTGTTTCATTTCACTGAATGTGAGTCAAGATGTAATAGCATTGATGTTGGTTTTATTTATATTTGTTTATATATATATTGGCATGTGTATTTTTATTTTATTAGAATGTGTTTTGTGTTTTGATAATCCTTCCATTCTCCCCTCCCCCCTCCCCATCTCCTTCGTCAGGTGTTAACTTCCTCTAAGCTGTAACCTGTCCCCTGTCCTGCCCCTTCCTCTTTCCTCCCTCCTATTCACCCCCTTCCAGTTCCTCTCCCATTCTACCCCTCCCCCACTGTGTTCTGACAACTGATGCAGTACAAAAAATACAACAATGAAAGAAGTCTCACTATGATAGGGCCAAAGTTTTTGCAGAGTGCCCCTTGAAGTAGTTTCAAGTGTGGGGGATATCAGCAGCATCCTGTCCCCTTCACCAGCCCCCCACTCCCTCTCAGATCAGCGTTGCCACCTCCCTCCCCTCCCCCCCTCCTCCTTAGGAAATGTATTTCCGGCAGTTGCCCAGGTTGGCTGAACACGTATCTAACTTCCTGTGAAACCTTTAACCCACTGATTCCAAGTGACATCTTTTCAGTAAGTCTTGCTGCTACCTGACAACTTTATGCAACTCAGGAAAGGCCTGTCATTATGAAGAAGCGTATTACGAGTATATGTAACCCCGTCAGATGAAAAGTCTGTCTTAAGCTAATTAAAATTATCAGGAGATAGCAAGAATAAAATGAAAAAGACATGTTTGGCCTCAGTGAGTTAAAAGTGATAACAACTAATCCTTCTTTTTACCCCTGGAGGGATTTTTAAAGATGCAGTATTACCATTATAGACATTTTTTAATCTTAGCTCCTATATTCAATACATTTTAAAATATAGTAAAATATTTATAGTTATTGTATATGTATATTGAACTTGTGCATTAAGCTGTCTATTTGATATTACAAATATCATACAAAAAATATTTCTATTGTACATTAGAAAGGTTTAACAGAATTTCTAGAGGATGTTGTAGCACATTTTACTGGGCTTTAACACAGTACAGTTCAACACTTGGGGTTCAGGATTGTTTTAGTCCATTCCAAATCAGAATTATGCCTTTCCATGACTCTCACCTTTTCACAGCTGCCCATTCTCCATCACTTGTTTTTCATCATCTGTAGCTATAAGTTTGAAATGGACCTTATTTACAGGTAGTCAAGTTAGAGTGAAGTACTCATAGTAGAGATAGATGTGGAAGGGTGTGGTTTGTGGCTGACTCAGTTCTAATTTGGAATGACCATACCTGTGGACAAATAAATAATGCATGTGGCAGCGCTGATCGGGAAAGCTGGGAAGTTGTGTATCGTTAGTCCCTTTTAGATAATCAGATTTTTTCATTCTTAAGAAATTTTTTTGTGTGTGTCATGAAATTTAAAGTTGTAATCAAAAAGCTGTATCAGAAGATGATGATGGTGAGATTGTGTTTATATCTCTTAGTGTAGTACAACAGTTTTATAGTGTAACATTTGGGTGAGGTTGTGTGGGGTGAGGCGGGGATGAAAGGCATCCCCAGTGAAGTGAGAGGTGAAAAACAAAAAACACACACAAAAAAGTGAAACTCAGTAAGAGTATGCAAAAACAGTCATGAGCTGAAAAAGAAAGAAAGAAAGAAACAGAACCTTAGGGAACTGTTGAAAAAAGTCCCTTTTGAAGTGACAAGTAGAAATAAAGTTAAAAGTTAAAAAGGAAATACAGAGTCAAGAGATAAAATAATTACACATGTAATTAAGTACCTGTTCCTTAGAAAGCTATACTTTGGCTGAAGGTGTTTTGGCAAAATAAGTTGTGTATAAGTAATTTATACTTTAATCTGTAGAATTATATGTGATTAAGAAATATTTAAGAGATGCATGAAATGTAGAACATTTGAAGCCGTTATGTGTTGAGTGAAAAATGTATCAAAAAAGAAAGTTGTGTATAAGTAATTAATATTTTGAATGTTAGTTTTATACGCTTGATTATAAAGTAGTCAAGATAGAGTATATTTAATGAAGTAACAGTCATACTTTATAAAAAGTAAGAAAACTACATTGGAATCTCCTAAATCGTGCATATCTGAATAGTAAATTCATAATACATGGCAACATCATGCAACAGTTTATAAGATCAGTAATTCGCATAAATTTATAGGTACTGTAATTTCCAATTGCAGCCTTGAAAGTGAAGGTTTCCCAATGCTTTTTTGAACATCAGTTATTCTATGTTTGCACAAATAGTGTGTGTATGTATGTGTGTGTGTGTCTCTCTCAGAGGGTGGGGGTAAGGTGGGGTGGATTGTGAGTAGGGAATTCCCCAAGGGGGATCAGCGTGGGAAGGGACATTTCCACCAGGGACCTCATTATGGGATTAGCTTGTACATGCCTTCATTAAGGTGTGTGTATGTGTGTATTTACCTATTTGTATTTACCTATTTCTAGTATACAGGAGTTGAGCTAAGCTCATGTTGTCCTGTCTCCATATCTACATTCATCTAATCTAGTTTTAAATACATGAATGTTTTTCACCTGCACCACCTCTTCATCCAAGTCATTCCAAATACTTATGCTTCTGTTTGGGAAACTGAACCTTTTGAGATCATTAAGACATCTACTTTTCCTCAACTTGAAGCCATGATCTCTTGTTCTTCCATCATCGAAACAAAAAGATCCTCTCTATCCACTCTTTCCAATTTTCTTACATTTCTAAATATCGTGATCAAGTCACCTCTTTCCCTTCTCTCGTGCAGTGCTGGTAACTTCAGTTTTTCCAATCTCTCCTCGTAGGTGAGTTCCCTTAAACATGGTATCATCCTCGCTGCCATCCATTGAACCCTCTCTAGTTTATCAATATGCTTCTTCAAATGAGGTGACCATACCACAGCCGCATACTCTAGTCTTGGTCTTATCACGGTCATTATCAACTCCCTCAGCATTTCCTCATCCATATAATTAAAAGCCACTCTCATGTTAGCCAATAATCTATAAGTTCCTCCAATAATTTTGTTTATATGCTTTTCTGGTGACAAGTCATCCTGAACAATCACTTCCAAATCTTTTTCATCCTTTCTTTTACTAATTATCTCATTGCCCATTTTATATGTCCAGTGTGGTCTTCTTTCACTTATTCCCATTTCTAATACATGACACTTCTTGGCATTAAAATCCATTTTCCAAGTCTGGCTCCAGCTGTGGAGTTTATCCAAGTCTTCTTGCAGTTCTTTGCAACTATCAGTACATTTAATATGTTTCATAATTTTAGCATCATCTGCAAACATACTCATGTAACTATTCAAACTCTCTGGCAAATCATTTACATATATCAGAAACATTATAGAGGCCAGGACAGAGCCCTGGGGTACTCCATTAGTCACATTTCTCCATTGTGAAACCTTGTCTCTTATAACTGTTCTCATCTGCCTTCCTATCAAATAATATCCCATCCACTTTAATAGTTTCCCATGCACCCCTCCAAAGGTCTTCAACTTCCACAGTAGCCACCCATAGGGCATCCTGTCAAATGCTTTCTTAAGATCCAGATAGACACAGTCTGCCCATCCCTCTCTATCCTGTATAACATCTATTACCCTGCTGTAGGAACTTAATAGGTTAGTAACACATGATCTTCTTTCCCTAAAACCAGACTGTCTTGGTGTTATCACTTCATTTTCTTCTAAATACTTTATCCATCTTTTTCTAATAATTTTCTCACAGATTTTACAAACAATATTAGTAAGTGATACTGGTCTATAATAAGTGGATCCTTCCTATCTCCTCCCTTTAAGATTGGCACAATACTTGCTCTTTTCCAATCTTTAGGTAACTGTCCATTTTCATGCGAGGTCTTGATGATGACATAAACTGGCCACACTAACTGGTCGGCGCATTCCTTCAGGATCCATCCAGCCACACCATCTGGTCCCATTGCTTTTCTCACATCCAAATCCTTCATCAGCTGTAGCACCTCATTCACATCAACTGTAATTTCAGCCATTCCCGTCAGCCTGGGTTCCATTTCGGGCTCCCTAAATTCTTCTTCCAATACATAAACTGACTGTAGCTTGTTCTTTATTTTACACAAGTCTTCCTCTCTTTCGTAGGTTTCATCTCCATGCCTCAGTCATATTATACTGTCCTTAACTTTCATTTTGCCATTTACAAACCTATAAAATTGTTTTGGCTCTTTTTTACAGTTAGATACAATATCTTTTTCGTATTTCCTTTCCTTTTCTCTCCGTACCCTTACATAGTCATTTCTTACCTGCTTGTACTCCTCCCAAGCCCTTTCACTGTACCTTCTTCTCACTTTATTCCATGCTTTTTTTCTTGCCTCTTGTGCCATCCTACATCTGTTGTTAAACCATTCTTTCTTTCCATAACTGCAGAAAATTTTGGGACATACTTAGTAACTCCTGTTTTATATACTTCTATAAAAAACTCATATTTCTCATCAACATTTGTGATCATATTCATTTTACTCCAGTCTGCATTTTGGAAAAAGTTCCTCAGGGAAGTTTGCCTTCCGAAAATTGTATCTATTTTCTCTGTGTTTTTCATCTCTTTCTCCTTTCCTTACTCCTACCACTTCCATCTCAGTTAGCAGATGATCACTTTTACCAAAGGGGCATTGGTAGGTTATGTTCCTCACATCATTTGGGTCCTTTGTGAATACTAGGTCGAGCCTCAATGGTTCGTCGTCACCCCTAATTCTTATGTTTTCTTTGATCATTTGGGTTAACATGTTTTCCATCACCAATTCCATTGATTTATTTCCCCATGATTCCTCATTGTTCCCAGCATCCATACTTTCCCAATCAACTTCTCTACAGTTAAAATCTCCCACTATTATTATTCTATTTCTTCATTCAATTAACATCTTTAGTTTAATAATGGATTCTCTTATTAACTGTTTGTAATCTTCCTTTGTCCATGCCCTAGTTTTGGGGGGGCATATAAAATAGTATTACATCTATTTTTTCTCCATAACTGTCCTCTATTGCAACTCCCAAAAGTTCAGCCATGGTATTTTCAAATTTGCTCTTAGGTCATTATGGGTTAATATCATTATACCTCCCCCAAACTTACCTTCTCTGTCCTTCCTCCAAATGTTGTAATTGTTCCAATCAAATAATTTTATATCGACATCTCAGGGCAATTTAGTCTCTACCAAGCAAACAATTTCAGGTTTATTTTCATTTATATAGTCTCCAATTTCCCCTTTCTTAGATATTAACCCATCTACATTACTGTACATGATACTCAGATTTGCTGCACTGTTTTTATCTTTACTCGTTCTTCTCTTTTTCATATTCATATCCATCCCCCTTGTTTCCTTCATATCTAGTTCCTCACAAACCACTTCCTTACTTTCATATCCATCACTCTCCAAAAAAAAGTTTTACGTTCTTCCTCTGTCCTCCTGTCATTTTTTTTCCTTTGCTTGGAAACTTCTCTTTCTTCTTCATTCAAATCTTTTCTTACTATAATATTTTCCATCCCTGCCTCTTTACTTAGTTTCCAGGTCACCTTAAGTATATCATTTACTACACCTTCTGATGACGTCTTAACTCTAATTGGTCTTGCTTCCCCTCTCCTATATGGCCCTATCCTCCTTACTTCCTCAGTTTCTTGTTCCCACTTGTTTCCTTCGGGATTGATCTTGCCCAATATTTTCCTCACCTGATTCGAGTCTCTCTCGAGTCTCACAGACCCAACTTTTTCTTCCTCCTCCCTGTTTCCAAATATTACGACATCTGTTCCTTCTGCTGTTTCCTCTCACTATTTTCTCTTTTTCTTCAATATTTTCACTACATTTTCTTCCATTTTTTTCTTGTTCATTTCCCTTTCTTCCTGAATAATTTCCCTTAAGCTAACCACTTCTTTCTGTTCTTCTACATGTGCCCACTTTGCTTTTTGCTCTTCTGACACACTACTTACCTTCTCTGTTTTGTTACTGCTCTCTTCTAGTTTTCTCCTTAATTCAGTATTTTCTCATTTCAAATTCTCGATATCCTGGTTCACCGTCTCATTGGCCTGTATCAAACTCTGTATAGTATTCTCAGTATTTTCAGGCATGTTTCTTGATACTAGATCCTCCACTTTCATTTCTAGTTCACTAAATCTCATAATCAACGTTTTGACCAAATCCATAACATTTGTTTCACTGTCAAAACCTGGAAATTCCAGTTCTCCAGTGTTTACATTTACAGCCATATTTAAGGTCGCTTGAAGTACTAAACTGAACAGCTGTTCCCAAGATTCCTATAAAGCATTCATGTGCACTTACTGACAATAGTTCTTTACATTTTTGGTAGACTATAATAACTTGCAATACTTCAAATTTTAAACCAGTCTGAAGAAGACAGACAATTCCTGAAAACTACTTAAGGTTTTTGAGTTCGTTGAGAGGTGGTTTGAGACACGTCTTCTCCCTCTGGCTGCTCGTGTGTGTGTGTGTTTAAATACTGAACTAATCTCATTTCCAGGTTGTTAGAGTTCACTGGTGGTCAGTTTAGGTGTAAAGGGGGCAAATTTTTCAAAATGACGGACTCATAAGTAAATTTTCCCATAAGATTAGTTATTTCTAAATCACAAAATTCTCAAATTGCGGCATGTGCCCAGCCTCATAAGAATGCGATTTAGGAGATTCCATTATAATAATTTAAGAAAGCAATAACTACTGTACTGGTACAAGTCAAGTAGTAATATAACAAACAGTAGTTAATATTTCATTATAGTATTTTGTTAACTTTTGAAGTTTCATGTTACTTGATTCTGCCCATCCTTTTTTTTTGGGGGGAGGGGGGAAGCAAGGTTAGTGGAACAATTTAATGATATATTAGTGGAGACTTTTAACAAGCACAATCCAGTAAAATCATGATGAAATGCCAGATAATTATTTTATATGAGGTGCAATGTTCAATCACAGACAGAAATTCCTGCCTTCCACTGTTGGGTTATGTTCCTTAGCTGAAAAAGGCTTGACATGTTGCTTGACCCACAGATGATTCTCTTCAATTTCACGTATCAGGGAGGAAAATAGTGCTAGAGAGGGACTTGGTCATGCAGTAGCTCTTATATACCCTCTCCTTCCCTGGCACATCCTGATGATCATGTGGCCACAGCAGCAGTAGGTTGGAAGGTGACAGACATGTCCTAAACAGTTACAACAGCAGCAGGGAGGAAAGTGATTGCTCTCAGTGTAGACACCGTAAAATACTAGGCAAACTTGTGTCATTGATCTTACAGCCACTCTCTGCCCCGCCTTGCCCCAGCCTGTCACTTTAGCTAGGCTTTTACCAATTGTTAAGGATCTTTATAGACCAAGAAACAAATTTTTTGTGTGTATGTGTGTATGTATGGTGTATGTCTTAGGATCTTTTTCAATTTTAACCAGTAATAATTATAAAAGATATATTAGGAGGAAGCCTCGCAGTGCAGAGTAATATCTGGGTATGAGTACAGTCAGTCCTCATATGTCACCATTTTTTACTTGTTTTTCAAAGTCCGTAATAAATTACGGGAATACTGCCCATTATGTTCCATTGCCACTTTCAAGGTTTTTAACCCAGATGACACTTTTTTTTTTTTTTCCGTATTCAGCTTAGGAAGGTCATTTTGTATTGAAAGGGTTTATTATACATTAAATTTAACCCCTCCAGTTTGCAAAGTCCATCCAAAGCAGAATAGAATCGTCAGGAAATGTTAAGGATAAAATGCAAGACATCCTTAGTCAGAGTGGGTAAAAACTACTCTACTGTATTGTAATATGGTACAGTACTTCTTCCAGTTTGAAGTACCAGTTATATAGAAAGAGTTGTGCTATTTTAAAACACAACCCTGATATATAAAGAGGACTGCCTGTACAGTACTGAGGTAACAGTTTTAAGGACCCACACTTTTTCCAAGCCAAGTCTGAAGTATGCTGGGGCTCTGACTGGAGGTTCCATGACTGCTTTATAGAGGTATCACAACTACTAGGTCAGATGGTGAAGCTCCACCTTTAGTAGGCTAGGTATTTTAAGAACTGGAAAGTTTTATGGGTACATTTTAGAGACAGAGGGATTTTGTACTGTACTCACCCAAATCTTAGGTGGGAAAAAGAGGTTAGAATGATGATGATGATGATACACTGTTATGTACAAGAATATGTATTTGTTCAAACCCCTTCACTGTGAGAGGTCTCCAATTAGCTGAATAAACTCATTTGATGGCAGCAATAATGAATAAAAGTAAACTCATTGTGCAGGAGTCATTATCACATTGAAGGTGGTTAATTGAGGCCATGTGCAGCAGATCATTAGAGGGGGGAAATTAATCACAGGTCGTTTGAAATGCATGTTGTATTATTTCAGTACTTCAAAAGCATTTTCTAACAGTACATTAAGATTATTTCAAAACCAGTTTTTAACAGTACATTAAGATTAGTGTTTTATATACTGAGTTGTGTATATTTTTCTGTAGGTACACTAGTTTTCCTTATAAGTAGCTTTCTTTGACATCAATTTTGCTATTTAGTCATTATTAAATTATTGAAGAATTTCCACCATTCTTAGGTTGGAAAGAAATAATGATCAGGATGATATTGAATGATGTTGGGAATTTCCATATATTGAATGATGTTGGAAATTTCCACAGGAAGTTGTTTCCACATGTAAAGTTGACATACTAGGTTTCTCACCTGTTGATTGGAATAAGTTGTGATACAGTCAGTTTTTCATTAAAGTCCAGGATGTCTGCATGCAGAATACTACAAAAGGACAACAGGTGTATAATGAGTCAAGATGATGGTAGGTGGAGGCGTTCACCACACTCACTCGATGTAATGTTGGTAATGTTGCTTACACGCCCTCATCTGTCTTTCTTTCCTTCATTCTTTCCTCTTCCTTCTGCCTATGGGTGACTCTACACCGAGTGACAAGCCAAATGGTTTTTAGTACATCAGGAAACCATTTACTTCGCTGGGTGTTAACCATATACCCAGATTATGGCACCTGGTGGTTTAGTGGGGAATTAAGGTGCTCCAATTGGATTGAGCCTGTGTAGACTTATATCCAAGGGGTGGTTGGGGTTCATTGCTCACATAGTGCCACTCAAGGATGAGTAAGGCTTGTCACTCTCATCTTAAATGTCAGGATCAGCTTGCCTAGCCCTGGGTTCCTATGCTCCTTGTGGGGCGACATAGGATTGGATGATGGATGGATGGAAGAAAGTCTAAGATGTATGCAAGAAAATTGCCACTTTAAGTCCAACTTTTTAATGAAACATGATTAAGTAAGGAAATGAGTTAAAATGATCAGTAAATTAAGAATGAAATGAATTTAAGTACTAAAGTAGCTGTCTGCAAACGTGAACTCTACAGAAAGTCCTCGATATAATATTTTAGGTGTTCCTCATTATTATTAAGTCCTAACAATTTACAGAAAAATTGATTGTTATAGTTCCGGTGCTACCAGTATGTTGGTTTGCCAGGTCTCCCAGTTTACAGTACATGGTGCAGGAGAGGGACATCCTCATGTGGTAGCACTGATATAACCAGGTAGCTCCACAGGCTGGTTATACAAATGTCCCTCAACTACGTCCCTATCACCTGAAAGGAAGATGGGAGACTGCAGGAGTACAACAAAATCAGCCTGCAGGCCCACCAGGTGCAGGTCTCAGATGAACCTGGGACTACTACTACTACTACTACTACTACTACTACTACTACTGCTACTACTACTACTACTACTAGTACTACTACTACTACTACTACTACTACTACTACTACTACTACTACAACTACTACTACTACTACTACTACTACTACATCTATTACTACTACTACTACTACTACTTCAGTACCAGTTGTATGAAAAAATTTGTAATATTCAGGAACACTAACCCGGACACATAAAAATGACTTTATATTAAGGAACTCATCTCTGACTTATAATTTGAACTACCTTTACCCTCATTGTGTGTGCACCAAACTGCCATGTGCAAGTTAAGTAGTGTTGAAATAATCCTAATGATGTAGTTTAAGTTGTCCAAAAAGTAGTATCTCTCCATCTTGAATTCTGTGCTGTAACAGGATATTATCTCTAGAATATGGTGGTAGTCATTAAAACATGTTAAGGAAATGATATTGAACCACAGTGTTGTCTTGTTCTGCCAATGAAATACGGGATATTTGCTGCAAAAATGGGGAAAATCTCCACAAGTTTAGTTGGACAAACTATTGTACAGTATAGCCTCACTCATTCTCCAAATCCCTGCTGTTGGTCTTTCTACTGTACAAAATAATGCCTAAGGTCTTGCAGCCTGAGAATGTCTTTTTGTTTTAGCAAATATCAGAATTTCTTATTTGACTTAGGAAGGTTCATGATGAGAGAATTAGTGAAGGCTATATAGAACTCTTTCAGCTTGACAAGTCCCCCCTCCTCCTCCCCCCACCTTTTTTTTCCCTCTAGACATCCATTCATAGTTGGAAAGTTTTCCCTTATTGAGAGTATCAGTGAAGGCTCTTAAGTATCTTTATTCCTTCAGTTCAAAATGTTTCTCATAAGTTGAAAAAATTGTCAGGGAACAGGATAAATAAAATTTAAGGCATCATCATATTAAAGGGGTTCAGCAGCCGTGGCTCAGTGGGTTAGAGCGCTCCGCTCTGGCCATAGGGTCGGAGGATCGAATCCACCCAAGGGTCATTGGTAGACATCAGGAAGGGCATCCGGTCATAAAATGCTACACGCTCCAATCCAAAAAGGCAAAAGGCCGACGCATGCAAGCATGTTGCAGCCTTCAAAAAACGAAAACGATCTCATTCTTAACAGTGAAGCTGGCATTACAGTACAGTATAAGATATATTGGATGATGAAGGTTGGTCCTCATGAGTGACATTAGTGGCAATAAGGTGTAATGTGTGTGTGTGTGTGCTCTTAATGGTGGCTAAAGTACCGGGAGGAATTTTAAGTGTGGTACATAAAATTTAATTCCTTGTTTAATTTTTTATTTGGCCATTGTAGGAGGTTTGGGTATGGTCCCTAAGTCCTTGTTCTGTTTTTTTTTACCAGTACTTATTTATTTTTTCTCCCAAGTCTTGAGTATTTACAGAAATTACTTGTTAAAGTTTCATACTTCCCTGTAAAGCTGATTTGCCAGAGAATTAGTGGAAAAAGTTGTAATATTGTATACTTATGGGACTGCCTATACTTCATTAGACATTGTGCATATACAGTGACTCTCCTAACATAAACACTTTTGGAACTAAGAACATTGGTTACTAAAGATTAGAGATTACTCAAGGAAAATTTTTGCTCTGATTTCACTTACTTAATGTCAGTGTCACATCAACATGTTGTGAATGCAATATAACAATAGAATACAGTAATTCCTCATTTTAAATGCTTATTTGTTTTTCATTATAAAGCTGTTAAGCATCATTGGCACCACATTTTTATGCAGTCTAGAGATGCAGTGAAAGGTCAGGATTGAAAGAACTCACATCAGCCATTACCTGAGTACTGTATATCACCTCTTCTCTAGATATGTATTGCCTATGAACTGTAACACATGCATTCAGATTCACTAGATTGTACCATCACATACATGTTGATATGTATTTGCAGCCTTGATATGACTTACAGTAATAATATTTGAGAAGATAGTCATACTTACTGGAAGGTAACCCTCACTTAAAGGGATTTTCACATAAGACAATTTTTTTAGGAACAGATTTACCATACAGTGTTTGATGAGGAACTACTATCATAGTCACCAAAATGTTTGGCCTGTGTTATAAAATTCAGTCTTTCTTTTTACATACCTTCATGGCTTGCTTATTGCTTATTTTTTGTTTTTTCTTTGATTGACATGTTCCTATGATATAGAAATTTTCCAAGGTGTTATATTTTTTGACAAGTTTTATTATTAAGCTGTGATAATAGCCATACTTGCATCAGCAGCAATACACCTTGGGCCTTGGCAAGGTACATAGCAGTTGTAGTTTTTTTTGCACGTAACTTAATTTGTGTGGTTAGGTTAGTGGTACTATGAAGACTGCTTCATGATAAGAATTACATGAACTGCTCTTCACCTCATTCAAAGTTGGTCATCAAAAGTCAATCATTTAGTTGTGATTGACTTTCCAGTAGTCTTCTGGATGTGATTCACTAAAGATCAGCAACTAAGCAAAGATTGTCACTTTGAAGGTACAACTCGAGATTTTTACATCGAATCTGACTGTAGTAGATATATAGTGCTAGGTATTAAAATGAAACTCTGTGGAAACAGTATGTACAGTATAGAAATGAGGTTTGACCACAGTATTTTTACCAGTTGATCAAACTACCATTCTGGAGTACAGCTGTAGCTGTGTAGATTCTTCCTTATTTAATTTTATGCTACAACAACCAGATAATCAGAAACCCAGTATCAGATTGCTGTAGTGCTTGTAGTCTTAACCCATTGAGCCCAAGGATGTCTGTTGTTTTATTTTTTTCCATCCCCTGATTTTTTTTTATTTTTTTTTTTATACCACCTCAAGGACCAGAATACAAAAGTCCTTTCCCAAATTCCATGAATTCATGTAATATGAGCAAAAGTACTGGTAAACTAAAAAGGAAGTAACATGAATTCAAGTGTCCATATACCTTAATATGAAGTGTGCCCAGTCATGAGGAAGTTCATTGAAGACTGACATAGAAGATGCACTTTTATAGCATTATATTTTAATCTCATACCAGATTCATATTTAAATACATTCTATACCTCACTGAACATATTACAGCCATAGTTATGCAATTATTTAAGCACCTTATCTCTACTGCATTTAAGTCCTTCAGAGATCTTAGAGAATTCATGATAATTTATGGAGGTTATAGAGAGAGTGTTTGTACAAGTGTCTGTATTATTCATAAGGTATTGCTGTTTATTCTTGACACTTGGGTGTGTCCTATTTTGTGTGAAATCAGTTTATACTATGGAATAGTATGTCTGAAGTTAAATAATCATAAACTAGAAACACCACTTATTCACCAGCTTAAAGCTCAGAAGTACAGTAATTCTTCATTTAAATTTAGGAATATGCATAGTAGGGTATGCAAGGGAGGGTGATTGTGTTGGGAGAAGGGGTCATTGCTGAGAAAACAGAAATGCCTGCAAGTCATTTTCTCAAGAGGTGACATACTGGGCAGTAGGTAAAGATTGGTAACCAGTCCCACGTGGGGGGGGAGGGGAGGATGTTTAGTAAAGGATATAATTCAAACTTTTTCTTTTTCTCTAAAATCATATTTAACCACAAATTTATGAAAATCAGATTTTTTTTAGTAAGGTGTATACAGTTAGTCTTCATCAGTCGTCTCCATTTTTACATGCTTTTTTGTTTTTGCATCCACAATCATATTGTATCTTTCGTAAAGGCTTCAATTCACATGGTCAGCTTGTGTCTGTCCATGCTGCTCAGTCTCTGGCAGCCTCCCTGTTCAGTCCCTTAGTCCTGACCTCATGCCAGGTCTTTTTTTAGTCAGTGTTTATGTACCCTATGTTCTGGTGTACATATAAAGCTTATCTATTTCTGTCAATTTACAGTACCAGTAATTTGTAGTTGTGATAGAGTGGAACACATCCATAACTCGTATTGAGGATTTCCTGTACAGTATATGGTATGAGGTTATCCCTGCCAAAAGTCCTTAAATTCCACTGTGGCACATTGGGGTTAAGCAAACATGTACTATAAATCATCACATTTCCCTCTGATAGGCTGTACATGAAGTTACACTGTTTGAGGATATGGGAAAAGGAATTAAAGGCTGATTACCATAGAGAACTTCCACTCTGACATTGTATTGGTGTCTGTTTTTGTGTTTAGTTTTGGCACTTGCATCATTCTGACAGGGATTACATCACAAGCATGTATGTAGTAATTACAAGGTTGTGCAAATATTTACTGAAATATACACCAGTTTTAGTTTTTCCAGCTGTGCCACTTATTAGAAAAGGCCTGTTACTTGAAATTGTTTTAAAATTGATGAACTGCTTGCTTTGGTTAGTGTATCTTGATTGAGGGATTACTGTACTGAATACAGTGCTGGTATTTTCTAAGGATTATGATAATAGTACACAGTACACCTTCGATGTAACGAACTAATTGGTGTTGGACCCTTGATGTTAAAGCTGATAGTTTGTTAATGCCGAGTACTATGCTCTCTGGTAATTTCCCAGGCGTCATGGCTTTTACCAAACAAAGATCGTTAAATATATATCATCATTTGGCTGTACTTTTGTACACAGTAATATACAGCTAGGTCTGAATGGCTTTTTTTCCTCAATAATTGCTCTTTTTACTAACTTATGTATTTATTCTTGCCTTTCAGAAAGTAATTGCACTGCAAATAAAGACTGTAAGTAGGTCATGGATAAATCTATATTTATTCATCACGTAACGCTGGTTGGTGTTTCCCGCAGGTCCATTCTTTTATTCTTTTATCAAACAAAATTCATTAAATGAACTTAACTTTCAGCCAGTTCAGGGTGGTCTTTAATCACGAAATATGTTAAAAGAGGGTTCAGTGTATCGAGGGAGTACTGTACAGTATTACAGCTTCACTAGGTAGGTCAGACTTTATTGCCATGGTTATTTTATGTACAGTAGAGTATTGGAGTAAAGTTACCAGGCACCTCAGAAGTTTATTGGCATAATATAGAAATTGATATATATATATGGCTGTCATTTAGTTAATACCTTGTCAGAAAATATATATATATATATAGTCATTTCTTACAAAAAATACAAATGTATATATATATCACTGTTGTGGTTAAGAGAAATGGGTGAAGACAGGCAGGGTACCTGACTTCATATATTCAGCTTCTTTGTGATACATGGCCTATGAACACAGTACATTTGCAGGTCATTATACTAACACTACAACCACTTCACAAGGTATGATCCAGTTAAGTTCATGTATCTTTTCAGTTTATTTTTTAATATGTTCTGTAATGATTGGAAGTGGATGGTCCATAATGCTATTCTCTCGAGAGAGATTAAAATACTGTAGGATATAACTAAAATGTAATATTAAAATGCCGATGACTAGTAATACAGTATTCGCTTTGATTACAGTGCAGGTACCAAGTACTCTATTGTGTAAGACAGTTTAGGGACAGACGTGGAATGAACTTTTGGTAAGTAAGTGCTCACTGTATGCTTTATGTAAGTAATTACTGTACTGTATTTGCACATACTGTATGTAATGCTTCAGTACCACATGTACCAAAAATATTAACCCGGTGATAAATGTTAGAGGGAAGAGAAGAGGCAGACTAAGAATGTGATGGAGAGAGAGAGGGTAGGAGGACGGTATGTCATGGGGGAAGAAGTTGGAGGCATAATCTTAATATCTAGTGATTGCACAGTCATTACTGAGTAAGGAAAAAAATGCCTGGAGTTGAGGCCACAGCTTACACCGTGTGATGTCAGGCAATAAGTAAATACAGTAGACGGATAAGTATGATATTGTATTTTGGAAAATGGACATTGAATTGATTATTAGATAAGTATGATGGTGTGTTTTGGAAAGTGTACATTTTATTCAGTATTCTGTATGTATGCTGCTGTATATGGAACTTGCTAGGATCAAAGTTCCCAGTTGTTACTCTGCATTGCATGACCTTAATCAAGATAGTTTTTAAACCTTTCACTGCTCGGATTTCTCTCATCGAATCTAAAGAAAAATTGTGTGGGTTTAGTTTGATACAGATACCCAAGTGCATCTGTAGCAGGCAAGGGGTTAAACCTGCAGGATTTTGGACACATCGAAGAACGGAGAGAGAAGAAATGATGTTATAGGTTACTATACACGTAATCCCTTATCTTTGATGACATCATTTCCAGTTTGTCTTGCTATCTTCAGATGATATTATTCAGTTTAAGATAGACTTTGTAGACTGATAAGGTTAGATTATAACTTGATGCTGGTGTGGGACACTTTCATATGATGGTATTGATATAACAGGGCAACAGACCTGCCCAGTTACATAGGGTTCCCCCTAAACTCCCTCCCTATCCTTTGAGAAGAGGATGGTGGACTACAGGAGAAGGGCAGCTTCAGCCTCCGGTCCATTGTGTTCATATCCAGATGAGCCTGAGGAACAACAGCAACATTATTTATTATTATTTCTTCATCAATTGGAATTCTTCCTAAGCTGAACAAAATGGCATGAGAGAAGCAAGAATAAACTCAAAAAGATGTCACTGGATCTAAGGGGTTAACCTCCTGTTTTTCTACTACTAGACAGTCTTTCCAGTGATAAGTTTCTTGTGCTTGGAGAGTTACTGGGCTCTCATTGGCCAAGCTTCTGTACTGTACCTGAAGAGTGTGTGTGGCACTCTCATTTGTCAGATACCAGTGTCCGAGGATTGCTTGGCTTTCTTATGATCAGTCATTCTTTTTCATATGGCTGATAGTTGTCTTTAATGATTGGGCTTTATTCCATGTCAGAGGGTAATTAGGCTATCCTCCAAATCTACCTCAAAATTTTGGAATTGAAATTAGTTTTCGAAGTATATTAAATTTATATTGATTTATAATACTGTATTTGGTGCAAACTAAAGATTTTTCTTAGAGTGATTAGTTTGTGTTGATTTTACAGTATATTATGTAAAGCATCTTTTTTTAAGCTTTCAGTTGGACTCTTGCTGCTGCTGTTACTTTCATTGTCTGTATGTGAATCAGTCAAAATTTATGAAAGTTTTATACTCTAACTTTAAACTATTTGACAACTTTACGATTTCCTTTTCATCAAATGTTGCTTAATACTATGGTGACCCCAAAGGTGAATGAATTAGAGTGCCTGTGTGCTTAGTGTTGTTTGTGTCATGTGAGAGGTTCTTTATCATGTGTGTGCATATGGTGGTTGTTGCAAAGTGTGAGTTTGAGTGTGCATAAACATTTGTAGTATTTTTTATAAGTTATAGTTTGGTACCAGTATATGAGCACATGGGAATCTCATAACATATGCTAGATGATTATGCATGAAAATTTTAAATTAGTGTGTGTGTGTGTGTTTGTCTGTGTGTTGTGTATGTGTGTGTGTGTGTGTGTGTGCACATATTCAAATAAGGTCATGTCAGAAACTGGCAACCCAAGTCATGGTCATTACAAGGAGCAGATTGTCCTGAGCCATATTAATATGGTTTTGAAGATTTCATAACACCTCTTCCTTAGCTACTGTATTTATTCAGCACATTGCACCCCAGTATTCTCTTCCTTGCCACTGATGCAAACTTTTCAGTACTAAAACAGTTTACACAACATACAAGAGAATATAAAGGCGTAACAAGCAAAGTAAATCAATAAGGACGAGGTGGTATGAAGTTTCACGAAATGAGTAGGATAATTGTATTCAGTTTTCTTCAGCCCCAGTTCTTGGGCTTTCTGTGGTGTCTGATGTCCTGTTTTCAGTGTAGAGAGATTGTAAGAAATTTAGGTATCATAGCTAGATTTTTTTACCATGATTATTAGATGCTTGTTATTTATACTTAATTATTATTATTATTATTATTACAGTACTGTATATTAGGCGAAATTATATATGTTTTAGCTAATTTTATTAATTTCTCTTTGTGTTGAAATATCAATTTGGCCTAAACACACAGACAAGCTTATGGTTGGTTCCCTCATAACTAGGTTGGTTTTTGCTGGGAGAGTGAGAGACATGTAGAAATACTACACTCTTCTTTCTGTGTCCATCCAGCAAAAACAAATTGCAGTTACAACAGGGCATTAATATTAAATTTGTTTGTGATTCCTGGCCCTGGTTGGTGGATATGGAAAGCCATCGTCAGTTGGTTGCTCATGTTGACCGTGGGATGACTGGGACTGAGTGTGGCCTTGAATGGTTTTGACTGTAAGCAACAAAGGACTGGAAGCACTGGAGCCTCTCAGGACCATATTCTTGTGGGGTAGAAGGCTTTCTGGCACTCTTTATGTTCATTCCTGTATTTGGTGCATTAACATTTTCATGCTCTGCACCTGTTTAGGCTTTCCTGCACCTTGTCCTTCCCAGAGTACAGTATTGCTGTATCTGGTATATTAATATATTATTGTAGAGTATGTTAATTATGCAGTATGTGTCAGAATAAATCTATCTATCTATCTATATATTGCCAGACGCCTCAATCCCGCATGGGGTGGCCACAAACAAATCGCCTCCATGTCACTCTGTCCCCTGCCATTTCACTACCACGCTCCCAACTCACACCCCCCTCTCTCATATACCTCTCCACTCCATCCCTCCATCTCATCCTCGGCCTCCCCTTCCCTCTCGCCCCCTCCAACTCACTCACATACACTCTCCTCGTCAGTCTTTCACTCTCCATCCTCTCCACATGCCCAAACCACCTTAACGTGTTTCTGCTAACGCTTCCCATCACGTCCTCAACCACACCACAACGCTCCTTCACTTCCTCATTTGTTAGTCTGTCTCTCCATGTGACTCCACAAGCTCCTCTCAAATAACTCTTCGGAGACATCGATTGGGTCTTGATGAGGGGGGGACCTATGGTGGGGTTTCTACTCTACCCTCTCCCCCCCCTCCTTGGGTCCCTGTCGCTGCCTCAACTAATTTTGCGAGGCCCTTTTTCTTATTCTATTGCTTCTTTTTTTTCCCCTTTTTCCCTGTCATCGCCAGGTAGTGGAGGTCTACTGATGATGTTCCAGTCTACACCCCTTTTGTCATCTTGGGTGAGACTGTCTCCTCCCCAAGTGTTTGCCGTGTGTGGCGTCCCGTGTATTCCCTGCGCCCCTCTATCTGGGAGTTGAGTTCACCATGGGGCAGGGTGTAGTTCCTACGCTCCTTTGGTAGGGGGGTTGGGGTAAGACGGTCGGTCCAGTGTGGCCCCGCTGGTCAAATCGGCTGACCCTGTGTTGACTCAGTCAACCTCGGCTAGGGTCAAGCGGGCACTGTTTGGTGGGCACCGTATTGGTCCGCGGCTGCCACTTCACACCAAACAGTGTCCGCGTATACCTCTTCCGCTATCCCTGAGGCTGTTGGGTGAGTTTGACACAACATCAGCCTCTCCTAGTTGGGCTCCGTGGTGGGTGGGGGGTGGGGTGGTGAAAACTACCAATTAAATTTTATGAATACTACTACTACTACTACTGGCTCGATTACGGTGACGACCCAGGACTCGCTTTTGACCGTGGCCTCGACTTCTTCCCCTCCTCCTAAAAGTTCAGTTACAATGAACACCCCATCCGCCGTACCTACTGTGTCTTCCACTCCTCCAGCTTCTGTTCTGTCTACCTCAATCAGCCCCTCTACTATTATCACACTTCATCCTTACCTTCCTCCTTCACTCCCTGTCTCTGTTGCTTCTATGTCCTCTACCTCTCTCCCCAGACCTCGTCCTTCTTCGTATGTGCCAGCCCCTTCCCTCACTTCCTCTCTGTTCGATACATAGACATGGTCTAAATTTTTTAATATCCTCGATGCATCTGACGACCTCTCGCTTCACCTCTCTCTACTTCAACAGGTAGGCAGGGATGTCACCTTCTTGGCTCATCCGAATGGTTCCCGCCTCCTTGTTGTTCACAATGCCACCCAAGCCGAGAAGGTGGCATCACTAGTCAACAACTCAGGTCAACCCATCTCTGCGTCCCCAGATATTCAGCTTAATTCATCCACTGGCACTGTCCGTTTACCATCATCAATGTCCTTCGGCCAAGGCCTTTCGCAGAATGCTCCACTGACATAGAGCTAATCCTCTCAGAACAGCATCACCCAATCCGCTCAGTACATTGTTACACAATTCCTCCTCGCGGACGCCGACAAGAACCAGCCAATATTGTTAAAATAGTCTTTGCTTCTCGTGATCTACCCTCCACAGTTATTATTGGGGGCACTGTCCTCCAAGTACGCCAATATATTCCGCCTCCTCGCCAGTGCACATCTTGTTGGCGCTTTGGTCACCCCGCCAAATACTGCCGCTCATCTGCAGTCTGTGCCAGCTGTGCACTGGCCAGCCATGCCTCTTCAGACTGTGTTACCACCATCCGGTGCTGCCCTAACTGTCGTGGTAGCCATTCTGCCACCCACCGACAATGTCCCGTCTACATTTTTGAATCATAAGTATCCACTATCCGTTGGAAAACTGGCCTATCCCTTAGTGAGGCTCGTCGCAGAGCTCGCAACCTCGGTCACCATCCTAACATTACCTACGCACGTGTAGCCCGTCCTTCTGCCATAGTAACTTCTAGTCTCAGTACTACTACTACTTCCCCTTCTGCACCTGTCTCTGTATCTACTGCCCCCTCTTCCTCTCCTCTCTGCTCTCGTCTTCCCACCTCTCACTCTGTCTCTACACCTGTGACTTCAGTCTCTCCTTCTCTTCCTCCCAGTACTCTTGTTTCTACCTCTTCCTCCTCTCAGCTGCACCTCCCCTCTACCTCAGACCTTCCCTTACAGACCCCTCTTGTTCCTGTCTCTAATTCTTTCTCTGTTTTAGATTCCTCTACCCCTACCTCCTCTCCATCTCCTTCTTTACCTGTTCCTTCTCCTTGTCCTTCCCCCTGTTCACAACTTCGTCCCTCCTCTCACTCCTCCACTTCTGTTACTCAGACCCGCTGTTTGGCGCCCCTGGCCCAACGCAACACCCGACCCCCACCCTCCTCTAATAGTAAATGCAGTTTGCCCATCGCATCAGACTCTAAGGCCTCTCCTGCCCATCCTCCTTCTTCTCCAGCTCGTAAAGTCCGGGCAACAAATTCCCGCCCCTCCCGATTGACACACACTGCCTCGTCAAAACCTGTATCACAGCAATCTCTCCAGTCACATCCCCGGACCGCCCACACCAAACCCTCAGGCGATGACGACAGTGAAACTATTCCCAAGATTATGGATTATATTTTAACTTCCACGCCAAATTCAGTAGCCAGTGCTGTATCCTCTCCTTCCATTCTCTCTGTTGAAATTCATCCTGTACCTCCTGACCTCCCTCCCACTCCTCTCCCTCCTTCCTCTCCCTCTCCTTC